>CM054123.1:138722462-138854656 GCA_028751855.1 Ambrosia trifida
ATATTGGCACTATAAATGCAAACAAAACTTTGAATTGGTTAAAACCTGAATTGTGGAACATGGACAAAAGGTTAAAATTTCCCATTATGTTTTTTAATGTCCACCTTAATGAACTTGAGGACCAGAGGCGAAGTATACTTCGGGCCAGGGGTGGCCCTGCCCCCCCCCCCCCCCCCCCCCCCCCCCCCCCGCGTTTTTTGGCGCAGTAGTAGAAATTTACGATTTTCATAGGTAAATTGAGTCCGGGTTGAATCCGGCCCCCGCCGATTTTCCACTACCGATCGAAAAAAAATTGAGTTCGCCCCCCGCCGATTCCGAAACCAAGCTTCGCCACTGTTGAGGACTATAATAGACATTAAGGTTCGCCACTGTTGAGGACTATAATAGACATTAAGGCAACTTCAAACATGTATGAACTTGCAAAAAAACAGTTTCTCAAAAGGAAGAAAAAACACAGTGTGTTGATGTCAAGCGTGTGTGTGTGTGTGTGTTGGTGCAATTCTTATACTTGGTCGATTTCGGGAGGTGTACAGTAGCGGAATGCTAGGCTTGACGGTGGTGGTGGTTTGGGAAGATGATTGGCAGCAGTTATCAAGGGGAGAGTGTGGGACTGAGACAACAATTTCTGTTGGAGGTGATCCATAGACGAAGATGGTGCATGTTCACAGTTGTACAGACAGGACAGAGACCATTTATGTGTAGAAAGGTGAACCAACTGAGCTAGTTTAGGCAACTTCAGCTCATTTCAGCATATCCCTGATATAAACGAACTTATAGGTAACCCAATCAAAAAGTGAAGGTCCTAAACCGTAGACCATACCATAAGCATATATTCGGAACAGTTGGATTTGGCGTCAGTTTAGGCCGGCAGTTATACAAGTTTGGACAGTGTTTTGTGCACCCCTACTGTGATTGGTTGGGTGCCAAGCGAAAGATGCGACTATTTCTTTTTAAATTATTTTATAAACTTTGATGCGATACGAAGAAAAGCCACAGCCGCCACTTGTACACCATGTCATCAAGTTCATTTATATACATATATAAGTTGAGAAACAAAAGATATTTTATGTCTCAATAACACGTACTCTCAAACTTCATATATAAAAATAAACTGACGACATATATAGCATTCGAAAAAAAATGTGAAGTACAAATTACTCCTTTAAAAACAACCAGTTAAAGAAATCCAATAAGTTTTAAAAGTCATCTTAAAACTCATTTTAAACCATGTTTACCATTTGAGTTTTTTTATTTACAACTATTTTTATCAAGTACTCCCCCCAACTACAGCTACAAGCCTACAGCTAAATTTGTCAAACACCACTCGTGTTAAATGTTTCGACTGTTAATTACAATCCAAACCAATCTCTGTATCCAATGCCTACAATATAGAGACCCACCACTATGTTTAACACTAATCAAATGCATAAAACACACAATTCTTCTTGCAATTATTAAGTAAAAGATCGGTCTCACTTATAACACTCCTAAACAAAAACATGAGAATAAGTTTAGATTGCAAAATTCGCTAAGCACAAAATACTTGATGCAAAGCAACCCGACCCACCCATTGGACATACCTCTCTTAGTGGCGGTTGCTATTTCCTGAGCGCATTCATTTTGTCCCTAAGATAGTAAAGCTTTGCCCTCCTCACTTTCTTCTTGTCCAAAACCTTTATCTCTTTGATATTTGGTGAGTACCTGCATCATTAAACCACTTATTTCAGGAACACCACCAACAAACATTTGTGTAAAAAAACCTTGTTTTGCTAATTACTTATGCAAAAAAGAAGTAAAAATCTTTTCACTTACAGAGGTAATAGAGACTCAATCCCGACTCCTGCAACCATCCTTCTTAATCTAATTGTTGTATTTAGACCTGCGTTACGTCTTGCTATCACAATTCCTTTCACTGTTGATACACGTCTCTTATTCTCGGGCACCTCCTGCAATTTCATGGATTATAACAATAACAAATAAAAAGATTGGTGTTTACCTATTACCTAAGTTTCAAATACAGTAATAACCACAAAATATAAATACTTTTCTTACCAATCTGAGCTGGATTATATAACCTGGCCTTATATCAGGTATTTCTCTCTGTGTGCGCACTTCCTCCACCGCTTCTTTATCAAGTATCTGAAAAAAAGTTACATTTTTTAACAAGTACTACAAACCGTCTTTCCAAAATTAGTATGTATGATTATAGGCCTGCCTGCATTATGTGTCTGGATGTTTTATCAAGCCTCTTGAATTTGATGCGAGGTGTAACCTCAGTAGCAGTAGCAGAAGCATTTTCAGGGTTAGGTTTTTGTGAATCATTCAATGTTGTAATGCCCCTGTTAGTCAGAATCTGAGACCCCAAAAAGAAGCCTGGCCTGGACTCTCTGTATAGCGATGCTACTGATGGCATGCTAGTACTTTTGCATGAAGCTGGTACCTCTGTTAAGGATCCATAACTTTTTCCCTGAAAAAATATTCAGAAGTCATAATTATTATAATCTTATTACTCAACGCACAAGGTCATAAAGAGCTACACATCTTGGTTTTATAAAGCGCGCCTTAGGAGAATAGGAGCACTGATGCATGACTCGCGAGGCGCCTTGTGTAGGGTGAGGCACGGCTAATATAGTAAGAGCAAGAAACTTGGTTTAAAAGTGCTAGGTGCACAAAAGCGACGAGGTCTAAGCACATCGTGCAAAGCGCAAAAAGAGTGGGTTTTTCGTACCCGAAGCGCGCACTAATTATATAATTTTTTTTATATATATCCCATATATATCTCACAGGTTTTTAGCTTCATTTACCCAAAATATAGCTATAAATAAGGTTTTTTATATGACTTTACCTATATGTACAAGCCAAAACACCAAGGTACAACATTTTTATGCATAAAAATACATGGTGTACGAGAGGCGCGCGCCTCAGGGCCAAAAGCGACTGGAAAAATGCCAAAAAAATGCTGTTTTTTCTGCGCCTTTGGGAATATGGGTAGGCGCAAAGCCCTAAGGCGCCCTACGCTGTGCCTTGATGCGCCTCACGCCTAGGCGCGGCGCGCTTTTTAAAACCCAGGCAAAATAAGCGCATTTTTGGGGGATTTTTCAAGCCTAAGGCGCGCGCCTTGTGTACAAGGGGTGCTTTTATGCATTAAAATATCGTACAATAGGTTTTTTAGCTTGTACATGTAGGTATAAGTATAATCATATAATATCGGATTAATTGCCTGGGCTAAAAACCTATGGGATATTACATAATCAGATAATCGCCTGGAGCTTCAGGTACGAAAATCCCGCCGCTTTTGGGCTTTGCCCTTCAGTTTTAGACCTAGTCACATTTGCGTGCTTCGCACTTTTTAAAACCAAGCTACATATTGGTTTTATAATGGGAAAAATCATCTACAAACTCCATATCAATGGCTAATAGTTCTTTAAAGTATGCAAAATTATATAAACATTGACTGCACCAAATCTTGTGTCTTAGGTTGGTTTAAACAAACTAGAGCTAGAGCCTACATAATACAGTATCATCATAAACAACTTATTAACATGATTTCGTACTCCAATGCATAGTTTTTTTAGAATAATCGAATCAATTAAGTAAAGAGAAGAAAATTACCAACAACGGGCGAAACCCCTAGACGATGTGAAATCAGAAATACGGGTGCACTTAACGGCGTTGTTGCGATTAATCTGATTCTTCCATAAAATGATTGCATTTCTTCTGATTAGCTCAGGCAAAAAAAAAAAAACCCTTTGATATGTGACCGGCGTCTTTTCTAAAGAGGACGATGCAAAACAAAAACCCTCGTCGGAGGGTTTATGATCCAAAGTTATTTGACGAAAATGCCCCTCAAGCAACCCGCCCGATAAGGCGATAACCCGACTTCGGCAACATACAAACCGATTCGGGTTAGAAATTTCTATGATGTTAATTATCATCTAACTAGGTTAGAGCCCGGGTGTATACCCGGTACATCTCCGAGTCAAATGAGAAAATTATTTTATAAAGATTGTAGTATGCAAGTTTTATTTATTGAAACTTACGTAAGACAACTCGTATGGATTTTTGTTACGTAGAAAATATCATAAAAAATGTTTAATGTTACTCAATAATGAATATATGAATCAACAAATGTTTGATTGGATGTGATTTAAAAATAAATAATGAAATGAACAATAACATATTTATTGTAACAGGATGCAAATGAACATTAAAATTCAAAGTAAATAAATATAGTTTAACAAAACATAGCTAAAAATTATTAAAAAAACTAAACGATTTATACAAAATATGATTTGTTACACGTGTAGAACAAAAGATAAATAAAAAGTGACAAAATATGTAAATAGAAGAGTTAATAGCCAAAATCGTCCCTGAGGTTTGGTGGTTTTTGCCACTTCTGCCCAAAAATGAAACGTGCTACAACTGGGTCCGTAGGCTTTTGTTTTTTTTGCCAATTTCGTCCTTAAAACTAACCCAGTTAATTTTAGACGTTAAGTGAAGGGGCATTTCTGTCTTTTTGCTTGCCCCCTTTTAAATACCCTTAGATCAGACGATTTCATCACAAACCTCTTTATCCTTTTCCGGGGATGGGCCACCTGGTTTCGATGGTGGAATTTGCAAAACTAATCCATATTCACAACCCTTCACTCTCTGTTATCGTCTTCATAACTCCAGCGCCTTTCGACAGTACTGGCTCCACGGAAAACTACATCAACACTGTCTCCGCCACCACCCCTTCCATCACTTTCCATCGTTTCCCCCCACCCTTTCTCTTCCACAACACTTCTCTTCAGATTTCATAGACCTTGCTTTTGGTATCCCAGAGCTTTACAACCCAATTGTCCGCGACACCCTTCTAACCATCTCCAAAAAATCAACCATCAAAGCTGTCATTCTTGATTTCTTTTCAAATGCGGCTTTTCGAGTCTCTACATCTCTAAACTTTCCGACTTACTACTTCTATACAAGTGGCAAAGCATGTTTGAAACGGGTTGTGGATTGGAGGTCGATTTAGGGGCTGATTGTTAGGGTTTTATGGCTGGAATTCGATTAGGGTTCATGGGGTTATAAAGAAGATGACTCGTCTGATTTAAAGAGGTTTTGAAAGTATGGAACCCAAAAAGACAAAATTACCGCCTAGACTTAACGTCTAAAATTAACTGAGTTTGCTGTCAGGGACGAAATTGGCAAAAAAACAAAAGCCTACGGACCCAGTTGTAGCACGTTTCATTTTTGGGCAGAAGTGGCAAAAACCACCAAACCTCAGGGACGATTTTGGCTATTAACTCTAAATAGAACAAAATAACTTCATCAGATTTAATTAGTACTTTAAACATATTATGAATCAAAATATCACATGACGAAGTAAACGATAATTATAAGGAAAAAGAAAGTAAAAAACATAATTCACTTCATAAAATATCTATAACTAACATCAAACGAAAAACATTACAAACTCATTATTAATACAATATGCAAAACCAACATAAACCATTACTTCAAAGGTATCAGGATTCAAACCAAACAAAAATTACAAAATAACTATCCATATTATACTCCAAACCAACTATACAAACAAAAAAAAAATGGCATATCCAACCATAACATGTCAAATTTGAAAATAATCTATAAATATTATAGAGATTTTTATTGTTATAAGTTATCCCTTTTACTATAACGCCATATTATGTTTTTAGGAAACGTAAATTATAGAAAATCCACCTACACATTAAATGTTAATATACCAATGTATTGTATAACCACAAACGTTGTGTAATAAATTAAATTTTATGTTTATTGAAGCTAAATTAATAAATTATATTTTATGTTTATTTAAATTTTAATGCAAATCAACATAAACATAAAATGAAACTTAAAATACAAATATAAATAATATTATATTACAGAGACATTCAAATAATAAATTTATTCATACAAAAATCACGTCATGATTCCTTTAATCGTGTAATTGACAACTGATTTTAGGAAAGTCGTAAAAATGGTAATATCAATAATCAATAAATTAGATTAAAATCTTAATAAATAACATCAAAATCATAATAAATAAATAAGATTAAAATTCTTAATAAGTTACCATAATAAATAAGATTAAAAATCGATTCAAACAATAAATTTATTCATACAAAAATCACGTCATGATTCCTTTAATCGTGTAATTGACAACTGATTTTAGGAAAGTCGTGAAACTTGGTATCATTCAAATCAATGACATTAAAACATCCGCATTTCAAATTGTCTTACCAATTATCTACAAATTATTATTGACATCTTAAAATTAGCAAACTTATTGAAATGATTTTGATGATTATCGTTTAATGACAATTGATTAAAAGAAAGTCATAATATAAAAATTAAATTCGCCGGTCAACAATAATAAACGTTAATGGATCAATACTAAAGTTTATTGTAAATGGTAACCTACCATTATTAGGTATGAAACGTTTTTGTGAATAATAATGAGTGCACTTTTATTTTGGTTTTAGTATAATTGAATGATTGATTGAATTTATTATTATTTTTGAGAAAAATATTTATTATTCTTAATAATAATAACGTTAATTGTAAAGTTGTATAGTAAGTTGGTAACTTACCATTCTTATTTTTAATCGATCGTATATTATCAATCAATCAATCAATTATGACTAACATTTAGAAATCTAATTTACTCCACAATTGATGACCAATCATGCCATAACTGTGTAAATTTCATTCGATTTTAGAAATCTAATTTCAAAACACCAAACCTTATTTCTCAAGTTACACTCTATAATTAGATAACCTACAAAATTTATAAGAATTAGATAACTATACATTCATAACATATCTTTTAGAATAAAAGATTTATGTAA
The DNA here is from genome assembly GCA_028751855.1 of Ambrosia trifida. Lineage (NCBI taxonomy): Eukaryota > Viridiplantae > Streptophyta > Magnoliopsida > Asterales > Asteraceae > Ambrosia > Ambrosia trifida. Next base: position 138,729,332 of record CM054123.1, read on the forward strand.
TAAGTGTTAAAAAAAAACTTTAGTTGTTAATCGATTCTACACATTGTATACATAGATAGATGTTTAAAATGCATGTTTACAATATTCATTGACTTACCATTTCTACTGGTAATCGATTCTATATTTTGAATAATATACAATTGAATGCTTTATTGAATTTATTAAATTTGTATAGTAAAATGGCTACTTACCATCTATATTTAGTATTTTGGGAGATAAGATACATAAATATAACTTCTAAAAATAAGATTCGTCTACAATTGTTTATATTTGATGTTTTAAATTGACGTCAAGACTATATTTAGTAGGAAAAGTCAACATTGTTATTAATATGATTACGGAAAATTAGTGGTGATTATATGGTATTAACAAATTAGTGTGATTATATGGTATTAACAAATTTTTTTTTAATGTTTTTAATGATTACGGATGCATGCCTATCTTTACGAGAGGAAAGGGCCCACTCAACCGCCCGTAAATATTTTTAAAAGGAGTCTGGTAGATGGTGGTCTCTGTTATTTAATAAATTTGGGATTTAGTATCTAGTTTTAGGGCTGCAAACGAACCGAACGAACACGAACAAGGCTTTGTTCGTGTTCGTTTGTTAAGGAAATTATGTGTTTACGAACAGTTCATGAACACTTACCGAACGGGATTTCTTGTTTGTGTTCATTTGTTAAGATAACACTCGTGTTCGTGTTCGTTTGTTAATTTTGTAAATGAACACACACGAACATAAACGAACTTTAATGAACACAAACAAGTGTTCATGAACCCAAAGAATTGTTCATGAACCAAAACAAACACAAACGAACATATACTAATTCCGAATAAGATCAAATTCACATATATTAAGAAATTAAATAGAACACCTAAAATATGACCTAACTATACAAACATATACTTAGTATATAACATAATATTGGTAAAACATAATAAAGTAGTGTCTCAAAAAACTAAGCTCTCATCTTAAACTTTAAGTCTTCATTTATTTAAACTTGAAGTCTTATATACTTACTTCACATAAATTATTTATTCATTTTAGTAAAATAAATAAAAATTAAAGAATACAAAATAAAATTAAAAACTTCATTAAACTATCTAAACTATCGAACATAAACGAATACGTTACCGAACGTTCACGAACATAAACGAACAAACGTGGCCTCTGTCCATGTTCGTTCGTTTAACTAAACGAATGAAATTTTTTGTTCGTGTTCGTTCATTTATTAAACGAATGAACTTCCCGCTGAACGGTTCATGAACGTTCGCTGAAAGTTCAGTTCGTTTGCAGCCCTATCTAGCTTGATAAAACTACATAAATAGCCTTGTGGTTTAAAACCTGTTTTAAAAAAAATCATAAGTCGGTAAGCACTTTTTGTGTTAAATAAGCAAAATCTCAAACACCCTCTTAAGCTCGAGTCCGTAAAACGAGTGGGGCATACCCCAAAATTAGTCTAAACAAGTAACAAAAATCACAAGTAGTAATCATTGTTGGGCTAACATTTTAGAAAACTAACCAACTTTATGTTTTTTTTACGATAACTGTTACTTCTTAGGCTACTCGGAGGGGGGGGAGAGGGGGATGAAGCGCCATGTGGCACTTGTGGGATTCTTGTGGGGGGAATAATTGTGGGGAGTGGAAGGGGGAAGAGGGGGGGGGGGGGGGGGGAAGGAAATAATATTATATTGTGTTGAAGTTAAAAAAAAAAAAAAAAAAAAAAAACTGACCAATCAGAAGATGCCACGTGTCCCCACTAAGTGCCCCACGCCGGTGAAATGCCCCCCGCCCCCAACCTCCCGCCCCTCCCACGCCACCGTCGGCGGCGCCCCCCCCCCCCCCCCCCCCCCCCCCCCCCCGCCCCCACTCCGGATACTCTTATATACATTACACCAATTATTATAAATTAATCCTCTAAATCAAGTTTGGACTAAAGACCCTCATCTCCAAGAGGCATGTGCCTCTAGCAAGTAGAGATGGCAATCATCCCTGAACTTGATGGGTAAACCCGAAATCCAACACATTTGGGACTGGTTTGGGATAGAGTAATCAGGTTTGAGTATGAGATTATTTTTATTTATTTTTTATAACGGGTTTGGGACAGGTTTAGGATTTGATGATATACCTGATTACCCGACAAAGTATACCCGTTTACCCTATTATATACCAATAAAATTTCTTTTATTTTCTTAAATATGTATCCATAATATATATGTAACATATCCATCTATATTGTCATCTTGTGCTAAAATCACAAAAAAAAATATATATATATATCATATACCCTTTTTTTATCTATGCATTTTAATGTTTTATATATACTTAGGCATTTTTATATATAACTAGGTTTTTATCCAGCCGCGCGTTGCGGCGGCGTCAATATGATTTAAAAATAATTAAGTGATGACATAGCGTTACGACATTTCAAATTCCAAATCAAACCTAAATCAATTTTCATTGTGTTCGTGATATTAGTTTATCATACATAAACTTTCCACCTAAATTATTGCGTATGCTCGTGAAATTTCTAAGGTAAGCATCCCTAATAATAACATCATTTTACCAGGAATTGTAACCACCCCAACCGATGGCGGAAACATCGGGATGTCACGTAATGATGATTGTTCAGTAGCTCATGGTGAATAATAGATTCCATTAAATGATTTATATGAATTACATACAATAGTTCTAGAATTTGTACATCAAATTGAATAAAACTATACACATATCTTCAAGCATCAATTCAAATCTTCAAGCAAATAGAACCTGAAACATGTTAAGTTGAAAATGTTTTGGGTCAACAAAAGTTGGTGAGAATTACATAGGTTTTTTGATAATAGAATAAAAATGTTGTGCAATTCATGTGTCATGTCAATCTAGTCCATATGTGAGAACATACTAGAAATAAATCGAGTGCATAATCAACCCTGATGACTGTTATAAAATGATACATACCATACGCTCATGGTCCAATATGTTATACGATAACAAACACCCACGCTACCTTTGTAGGAGGCACGTATCCGGGTGGGATTGTCAGTCCAATAGATCTATCAATGTTTACCGCCGGCTGATCAATGTTAATGATTATGCTAGAATGGTGCTTACTCTAATCATGCTCAAGACATAATGCAACATAGAAAACACATAGACACATTGATGATTGAATTGCATTGATGATGTTATAAACATGTTTCACCCCCAAAATGGTGATAAATAGAAAAGGGGCTATGTAAAACTCACCTTGGTAAAATGTTATATCTGTTGAGAAATGTGTTGACCAAATGTATCAAGTATCACCCTAAAATGAGGTAATAAATATGTCTAAGTCTATCAAGTCTACAAATGTATAAGTTCTAGGGCTTCGAATTGGGGATAAATGCTCGTTTGAAAAATATTAAAAATATTCGCCAATTGAGAGAAATTTAGTAAATAAATAACTAAAAATCTTTTTATAAATGTTAAATCTAGGATGGTCACAAGAATGTGTTTAAAGTATAAAAATAATTTTTATGAAATTATTTTCTTTAAAATAGATTATTTAATCTATTTATAACAAATTGTCAAAATCTAACTTTAATATTTAAAAATATTAAAATTAAATAATTTTTAGTTTAAAATTCATATTTCTGTTCTAAATGATCAGAAATAATTTGTATAAAATTTTGGTGCAAAAATAACAAAAATTGAATTTATTATGATTTAATTATGATTAAAACTAACAAAAATTGATTAAAAATATTAAATAAATGATTTTTCAGAAATAAAAATCATTTCTGAAAAGCTTAATGTTATAAAAACTTAAAATAATTTTTGTGGAAATTAATAAGATCGTTTTGATATTTTAATGGAATTTTATAAATATAATAGAATAAAACTGATTTATTTATTAAATATATTAAATAAATAAATTTTTGAAAACTAAAAATTGGGTGTTGAACTTTTTCATCAGATTAACATAATATAATTTTTGTAGAATTTATAAAAATGTTTTAGTATTTAAAAATGAATTTATAAGATTTAAATGTATAATATATATATATAATATGATTTGTTGTTGAAAATATGAAAAAGAAAAGAAAGAAGGCCACAGCCGGGACTCGAACCCGGGTGCCTTTGGTCATAAACCACAGTCACAACCACTTGGCCTAGGCCTGTGGTTGTGATGAATCTCGTTCAGATTAATATAAATACATACGCGTGAATCAGGTTTATCCCCAAAATCATATACGAACCCTAGAATTTTCAATTGGACAAATCACACATCAATAGCCTGATTAACCATAGGGCTATTGATGTGTGATGGCCGATGAATAAAACCCACACAATTAATCGTACTCACAGTGTTGGATTGATGATAAAAGCCGGGTCAAGGCAAAAGTCAAACAACGAACACAATAATAATAATCAGAGGAATTTAGAGAGAATTGGAGGTTGAGAGAGAGTTGTGAGCGAGTATACAAGGTTCGGAATACATCTATTTATACTGAGGTTCAATGGGTTTGGTTAATTGGAAGGTTGACCACGATTTATTGTCAAACGCGTGTTCTTGATAATTTTGGTGTTAATTGGATGAAAATCAACGCGTTAATGAGTCTTTGTAGGCCGATAATTGCGATTCCAAGTCAAACCAAGATAAATTTTCGCGTTAATTAAGCAAATGGATTGGTTATAATTGGAAAACTCACACCATTCTGCTGCTGCGCGCTAACAGTGGATCAGGGAAAGGAAAAAGGAAAGTTGAATGTGGTGTTATATATATTATTTGCTAGGTTTAAAGCAAAGCAAGGGTGTGGAGCAGTGGTTTGGGCGCGTGTGTGTTGTGGGGTGTGACTCGGGTTCGAGTCTCAGCGGGAACAAATATTTTTTTTGTTGTGTTTTAACTGCGAGGGAGGGAGGACAGACAGATGGGCCGGTTCATGTTGGGCCTGGGCTTCGAAACAACAAAAGAAAAAAAATAAATTTTGAGGAGTGGGCCGCAGAAATTAGTATGTGTATATATAAATATATATTTTTTTATTATTATTATTTTTTTTAAAAAACTGAAATATTATTATTATTATTATTATTATTATACACAAATGTATATAAGTTGTGAATGAGGAAAAATAAAGACTTTGCCAAACAAAATAAGGGCGTTTATAAAAATTCGTGGGAAAATTTCGCGATGTTACAGGAATCTCCCGCAATACGCGGCACATGGTGGAGACGGCGAACGGTAGATGTGGTCGGTGATACGCGCGTTGCGCGTTTTTCACATGACGTGTTAATGCGGATTTTGGTAACCGACAAAGGCATAGAAACTAACCATGGACAATGAGAAAATACAAAAGTGGTAGTGGCTACGCGGAGAATACCAGGAAGCTCCCGCGGTCCGCGGCACATGGTGGAGATGGCGCACGGTAGATGTGGTCGGTAGTCGGCTGCGTACGTTAGAGTGAAGCAGCTATTCATTTCGTGGTCATTAAATATATAGATAATAAACGAACAAAAACCAAACCCGTGTGAAATCGGGAAAAAAAAACGCATTATGTCGGGGGCCAAAATGGGAAAAAAAAACTTAATAAAAAAGTTGGTGGCCAAAACGGGAAAAAAACTTAAACAAAAAGTAAAAAAAACATTGTGTGGCCAAAATGAGAAAAAAAAAACTTAACAAAAAATTTGGTGGTCAAAATGAAAAAAAAAGTTAACTAAAAAAACATTGTGTGGCCAAAATGAGGGGAAAAAACTTAAATAAAAATTTGGTGGTTAAAATGGAAAAAAAAAGTTAATAAAAAAAGCACAAAAAAATGTGGCCAAAATTGAAAAAAATAAAAACCTAACTATACTATAACTATTCATTAGGTTTTGTTATTAATATTATATAATTGTACTAATTTATGAAGATTGATTATGCTAAATGTAATTGGTTAGTAGTTACCCGACAGGTTTTGAGTTATACATACCCAACGGGTAATTTTTAAAATTACAAGTTTTCCTGAAACCCGCGGGTAATACTCGATGGGTAATTATCCGATGGGTTTTGAGACGAGTTTGGGACAAGCATACATAATCAGGTTTGTGGTTGGGATTACCTAAACCCGTCCCAAACCTGACACATTGTCATCCCTACTAGCAGGTGGGCTAAACCCATATTGACCAACTCAGACTAGTGTCGGTCTAGATTACTCATTTCGAAACCATATTTATTAAACTAGGCACGCTTATAACTCCTAATCGGTTAATAATTATATAAATGATGTTGGAGACAATTGGATAGATCACCGGATAAAACCCGTACACAAGAAAAGAAAAAAATAGAAATAAGATTATACCAAAACAAAGTCGTTTTCTCATTAATTAAAACACATACAATAACCTAACATTAGCTCTACTTATAATAAACATTACTTAGAAAACAATCCAACTATAATACTTCTAAGACAAATTTACACTTTGTGTCCTTTATGTATCAATGAAATAATGAAACATGTCCTTTTTTTTGCATTTTATGTCCAAAATTTGCTTTTTCATTACGTTTTATGTCCTTTCTAACTAACTTTGTTAGATATCTCAGTTAACCTCAAAACCCTTAGGGGTATTTTAGTCCATTCACTTTTAATTGCTATAACCCCCCCCCTGTGTGTTCTGATAAATTCAAAACCCTTACACGAATCGTCTCCCCCAAAACACTCCCTTCTTCTTCCACGTTAACCTCCATAAAAACCCTAAGTGTAATCATCAGTATTATGGACAACGAAGAGACATGACGATTAGGATTTAGGGTTCGTAAGAACCTGACACATGAAGAGGTGCTTGAATTATATGGTAAGTGTTCATACATTTGATGATGTTTTTTTTTTTTGAAAAGTTTGAATTTTTAAGTTGATTAACACGTAAATGTTTTATACAATGCAGTGGGTGCTCCTAGTTTGTTCTCTATCAAGCTTCATCATAATGGAAGATTCACTCGTTTTCCTGACAGGACATATGTTGAGGGTGAGGAAAATTTCATTGATTTGCTTGATCAGGACAAGTTTTCAGTGCATGAGATGGATCGTATACTGGAAAATTTTGGTTATCAAAAGGATATTAAAAGGTATTACCATTATCTAGTGCCAGCATCTGATCTTGATTTTGGTCTTAGGGCTTTAGGTAGTGATACTGATGTGATTGGGTTTATCAAGGTTATTCCAGAGTCTAGGTTAATTAATGTTTATTGTGAGTATGGTATAACTACGGTGCACACATATTTCTGCTCACCAACTAAAGTTAGGGTAGAAGAAATAACTGATGAGGAGGTAATGGCATTTGACCTTGATAAAGTGGTTAGGAATAGATTATTGTTAGGCTGGAATGGAGATGATAAACCTGAGGCTAATCAAGGAGTCGTGGATAATAGTGATGAAGTTGTTGTTAACCAACACACTACTCAGTCTATGCATACTGATGAAGTTATGGATAACAATGTCCATAATGTTCATACTGAGGAAGTTGTGGTTAACCATGTAGATAATATGCATACTGAGGAAGTTGTGGTTAACCATGTAGATAATATGCATACTGAGGAAGTGGTGGAGAATATGAATTTTCATGTTGACTTTGATTTTAGCAACATTGACCTGAATGATCCTAACTTTGACCCATTCTTTGGTGAAAGTCCAACTATTCATGTTCCTAAACATGATGTTCCTAAGCATGATCAACCTCAGGATAATATGCATGAACATGATAATGAAAATGTGGATGAGGGTATGAATACAAGTGAGTACGGAAGTGATGATGATAATGCAAGTGAGGACAGTGATTTTTTAGTAGATGGGGGGAATTTGATAAATGAAGTTGAAACAGATATGAGGGATTTTAGGTTTTTCACTGATGATGTTGTAGATGATGAACAAGTGTTGGATGTGTCTTTGAAAGAGCTGCAAGAAGATGCAATTGACAATGATCAGTTTGTTAGTGGATCAGATTCTGATGAGGATGAAAGCAGCCATAGGAAAAGAACAGTGAAATTAAGAAGACAAAGAAACAAGAATTCCCCTTTCATGTGTGGTGATAAATTTGGAAGCAAAGAGGAAGTGAAACAAATGATCAAAAACATGCTGTTGAAACTAGAAAGCAACTAAGAATCATCAAGGATGATCTAAGTAGGGTCAGGGCAGTTTGTTGGGGGGATATTCCACATTTTGATGAATTTGGTAACCTTAAATCAGTTGATGGTCATACTGAAATTCGTTATGGAAAGAAAACCATGGGTGTGTGTAGTAGGTGTAGGGGGACCTGACATAACATAAAGACATGCAAAAATCCAGAAGTTGTGGTGGAAAAAGGCAGCAATTCAAAAGATAAAGGTCAAAATGTGAAACACAAAGGTGAGGTTGGTTCTTGTAACACATCAAAGGACAAAGGACATGTTTCAAAAAATACTGGTGGTAGGGGCAAAAAGGCAATTAATAACAAACATCAATGCCCTTGGACACTACTCTTATCAAAAGTAGGTGGATCTGAAACCTGGGTTATTAAAACCTATGTAGATGAACATAAATGCCTTTAAAATAGAAACATTAGGGCATGTACAGCAACATTTATCTCTAAACAGCTAATGGAACAACTTCATGAAAATCCAAAAATCCCAGTGAAGGCTGTCCAAGAGCAGTTTCAGAGAAAATTTGAAGTTGGGGTATCACATATGAAAGCTTACAGGGCAAAGACTAAAGCCATGTTACAGATCACTGGAGATTACAATGCTCAGTATAGGATGCTTAGAGATTATTGTGGTGAGTTGATGAACAAAAACCCAGGAACCACAGTTCATATAGAAGTTCAGCCATGTGGGGATCCTGAATCCACAGAAAGAGTATTTAAAAGAACTTATGTGTGTTTGGGAGCTTTGAAACAAGGTTTCAAAGCCATTGGTAGGGATATGCTAGGTCTTGATGGTGCTTTTATAAAAGGTCCATTCCCAGGTCAAGTTCTATCTGTTGTTGGGGTTGATCCAAATAATGGTATTTACCCTGTCTCTTATGCTATAGTAGAAGCAGAAACAACTGATTCTTGGACTTGGTTTTTAGAATGTCTTGCTGATGATCTAGATCTAGATGTCAACTCTCACTTCACATTTCTGAGTGATAGGCAGAAGGTTAGTCAGCTATATATTATCTTTACATCTTTTAGTTTCAATATTTTTATATAACTGTTTATGCTATACAGGGTATCATACCAGCAATTGAAAAGTTATTCCCATTGGCTGAGCATAGATATTGCCTTAGGCACATCAATGAGAATATGAAACAGTAGTTCAAAGGTCATGCTTTTAAAGATAATCTATGGAAGGCAGCCAAAGCTACTACAGTTCAGGAATTTGAGAAAGAGATGGATGCACTGAAAGCTTTCAACAGTGAGTGTCACTTGTGGTTGTCTAATATCCCTGCTAAGCATTGGTCAAGGTCACATTTTTCTGGTAAGCCCAATTTAGTTTTCTTATTGCATAGTCTTTGTGATGTGAATTAGTTAATATTATATAACTTTGCTATTTACAGGTAGGGTTGTGTCTGATATGTTGCTCAACAATGTATGTGAGGTTTTCAATTCAAAGATACTTGAAGGGAGAGACAAGCCCATCATCACAATGTTAGAATTCGTCAGGGAATATTGCATGAGGAGGATTGTCAATGTTCTGAAATTGATTGATAGAAGTGAAGGTTTGCTAACACCATATGCTATTGAGTTGTTGGAACAAGTCAAAAAAGATGCAGTCAGGTACCCTATTTAAGTTATGATATATGAGAATTGTTATGTTATGCTATATGATACATGATATATGATATATAATAACTAGGTACTCTGTGATGTGGAATGGTGAGAATCATTATCAAATTGCTGGTAAAAATGGCCAATATGTGGTGGATATGGCAAATAAGACATGTTCATGCAGGGGTTGGGAACTCAATGGTATACCTTGCAGGCATGCTGTTGCTGCCATTTGGAACAAGGCTGTCCATGGACAGTTGGGCTTACCAGAAACCTTTGTCCATCCTCTGTATAGAATGGACACATGGAAAAAGATTTACTCTTTCAAGATCTATCCAATAAATGGTAAGTCAATGTGGCCAAAATCTCAAGTACCAAGTACTATCATACCACCATTTTATCATAAAGCTGTTGGGAGGCCAAAGAAGGTCAGAAGGAAATCAGTGGTAGAGTTAAATGAAATGACAACAGATGGGAAGCTGAGAAAGGTGGGTACATATGGTACATGTGGAAAATGTGGTAACAAGGGCCACAACAGCAGGTCATGCAATGGCAGGAGGCCAGATGAGTCAAGGTCAAGCAAGGCTAAGAAAGGTGGTGTGAAGACTACAAAGCCTGCTAAGAAGGATGGTCAGAAAGTTGCTGTTGGGACAACCATGCAGGGTCAAGTGAAGCCTAAAAAGGGTGGTTCCAAGTTTTGTAAGAAATGCAAGGGGGCTGGACACAATAGCAGGACCTGCAAGAAGAATGCTTGAATTTAGACATGAAGTTATTAAGTATTTTGTGTTTTGGTTAAGTTGTGTTGAAGTCAAACACTGGATTAAGTGAAGCCTAAAAAGGATGGTCAGAAAGTTGCTGTTGGGACAACCATGCAGGGTCAAGTGAAGCCTAAAAAGGGTGGTTCCAAGTTTTGTAAGAAATGCAAGGGGGCTGGACACAATAGCAGGACCTGCAAGAAGAATGCTTGAATTTAGACATGAAGTTATTAAGTATTTTGTGTTTTGGTTAAGTTGTGTTGAAGTCAAACACTGGATTAAGTAGTCTATGTTTAAGTCAAACAATGTCTATGTTTTGTTGGATTTTATGTTTGTATGTTTACTTTAAGTATGTTGGCTTTATTGCCCATTTTGACTTATGTTTAAGTGAAACAAGTATCTATGTTTTGTTTTCATTGTTTAAGATTGTGTATGTTTGACTGTGTATGTTTATTGCCCATTTTGACTTATGTTTAAGTCAAACAAGTATCAAGTATCATGTTTTGACCCATACTTGGTATATGCAATAAGATACACAAACAACCATAATTTTCTGATGCATTTCATCCAAACATAACTTGCATTTCATCCAAACATAACTTGGTACATACATTTCATCCAAACATAAGTTGCATTTCATCCAAACTAATACATTTCATCTACCTACTGCAAATAGAAGACCCATACAGTTCTGATGCATTTCATCTACCTACTGCAAATATAAATTAACCTAAACAGGACCCAACTTAGAATCAGGTAAATCTTCAAACGCCTTGACTTAGATTCAGCATGTCTTCTTGCATTTTCACTGACTTTCAATCTTTCTTCTACCTTGTTCTTGGACTCCAGCAAACCTGGTATGATGTCCCCACAGCTTTGACACCTTCTGGATTCAACCTACATGAAAAAACCACATCTGGAACCCTAATGTCACAAAAAAAAACGACTTTAGATGAAGAACCCTAAATTACAAACCCTAACTTACCTTTGAGTTGCAACCAAAAAATCAACGACCTGGATTTTTAGGGGTCCATGAGGTGCGAATTACAGCCTCCCTACCACACCAACATTGCACCATTTTGATCGATTAGGGCTTCAATCGTTTAGGTGTTTGGGGTTTCAATCTGAGGTTTTAATCTAGGGCTCGTTTTCAATTTGAGTGTTAGGGTTCTTCAATCTGATGTTTTAACTCTATATAAGAGGGAAATTTTAGTTTAAAAGTGAATGGACAAAAATACCCCTGAGGGTCTTGAGGTTAACTGAGAAATCAAACCAAGTTAGTCAGAAAGGACATAAAACGTAATGAAAAAGCAAATTTTGGACATAAAATGCAAAAAAAAAGGGCATGTTTCATTATTTCATTGATACATAAAGGACACAAAGTGTAATTTAGTCTACTTCTAATTTGACTCAAACCCAAATAAATAAACCAATTAATTCAAATTATAATTATCTCTGGATTAATTCGTAATAAATCGCCTAAAATTATTATTCGCGCCACCCTCCCAACTTTATAGTTCGTCCTTATAGACCTTTGATCAGTTAGATATTTTAGTGTAATTGGATGACATCATATAGGTATGGTGGTGCAGAGTGCACGCCTATTTGAATTTATTATGTACTTAGGGGCGCAGCCCCTAAAAGACGGGGGTCCGAGGGCAGCGTCCCTGGGAGCAAGGTCAAAGGAGCGGCAGCCCCAGGCTAGGGTCGAAAATTTTGAAACCCTTGGAAAGCTACCTAAAAGGTGGTTAATGGGCCAATTTATTGATGACGAATTCTTCTTCTTCTGGGTCAAATTTTCTGGTTCTTCTCTCAGTCATAACATATAAAAAAATCTCAATCTCTAATTGTATTCGATTGAATATTCGATAGAACCGTCGAAATGATTCAATCTGAAAGCGATTACGTGCCTTCAGAGATTTCTGTTACCCAGTTGTTCGTTTATTTTACTGTAAATCCCCAACATGATCATATAAAATTAACATTATATTCTTCATTCCTTCAAACAATAGCTTGTACTGTACTATACAAGGGCATGTTTGGATAAACTTATTTGAGGCAAAAAGGACTTTTGATGAAAATGACTTATTAACTTATGACTTTTTGAAAATTAGTTTTTAGAAAGGTGTTTGGATTAGCTTTTCAAAAAGGAGTTAGATTTTGGATTAGATTTTCAAGTAAATGACCAAAAAGGATACACAGAGTGTATATATAAGGATATAATGAGGGCATATAGGTAAAATTTTCCCAAAAGTTATAAGTAGGTTCAAAAAGTCACACATTCCATACTTTTCCAAAACAACTTATTATACACACATGAAAAGTTAAAACAAAAAGGACTTTTGGCTTTACCAAACATTTTTTGTAACTTATTAACTTTTTGAAAAAGTAATAAGTTATAAGTTGGTGCAAATAAAGAGAGTCAAACATGCTCTAAGTCTAAGGCCTTTGGGTGTGAAGGAGGCCCATCATCCATGATGGTCCTCCACCTCAGATGCCACGTCAGCGTGAGGTAGGAGCATCATGGGGATAATGGTCCTAGGGTGTGGAGGAGACCCATCATCATTTAATTCTTTTTTTAATAATTAAATAATTTTACAATATTAATATTAAAAAGTTTAAATTGCATTAATAATAATTAAAAAAGAAACATACCCTAAAAAAACCCCAACATTTAAATAAAAAAATTAAAAACAGTACGAAAATTTAAAAACCTAGGAATTATATTTTTTGCAATGTTCTTCTTCATCTTGAGCAACACGGGACGGTCTTCTTCGGGATAGTCGTTGATGTTTGTTGTCATTATTCGTCATTCTTCTAGTTGTCTATCTTCATTCTTTTGGCGAACGCTTTCCTCCACTTTCTTTTGCTTCAAGCGAAGTTTTTCTTCAACTTCGCTTTCCTTCAATTTTACCTTCTCTGTTTGAGTTTGAGTAAAGGTATGTTTGAAGGATTCTAGTTCAGCCACCAAACCGTCCAGCTTTCACCCGCTCCCACTCCCTGACGCGGCTTGTTTTTTTTAGCCGTTTGTTTTTTAGCTTTGTTCCTCCCAATGGGTCGTGGCTCCTCTAGAACGGTATCATCCTCGAACTCTGGGTCGTCGTTTATATATATTTGACAACGACCGGTCGACCTGTCTCCCATGCTAAAATCGCCCGACTCCGAAGTTTTGGTTCGTTTGGTGCTTGCCACCTCGTTTGGAACCGGTGCCCATTTTGAAGATGACTTCAAAACCATCCACGCACGGACGTGAGGAAAAGCTTGTCGATGCGTGTATTCATATTTACGCATCGCCTCTTTGAAAATCATTTCCTCGTTCCACCCACTTGGAGGACGCACAAACAACGGATTATAAAACTTGATGAACTTGCCAATTGTAGTATTATTTTCCTCCACTTCGAACTTATGGACTCGAAGTTTCGATATGGCTCTTGCTCCATTAATTTGTGGAATTTATCGGCTACTTCGATATAAAAACTATCTCCAGTTTGATTATTCCCTACATTTAAAAAAAACGTATATTAGAGCACTAAACTAAAAAAAATAAAAAACGATATATAAACGGATTATAATTTTTTTTACCAACAACGGGATCTTTTGAAGTAGCCAAATACGCTTTCGCTAATGCTTCTTCTATTTTCGTCCATGGCCTTTTGGACCAGGTCGTTTCAACGTCTTTAGCCCGACTTTTCTTTTTTTCCCCTTCCCCTTCGAAGGTTCGACTTGTTAGGTATACGCACACGGAAGCAATACACACACAAACGATTAATCTGTAGAAAATAAACGAACACGAGAACACAAGGATTTACGTGGTTCGGTCAGCTGACCTACGTCCACGGGCTGCAACCAGGATATTTTATTATTGATTTCTGCATCACTCGTGATGAGGATTACAAGTACAAGATGCCTATATTTATAATACAAGATTAGGGTTTACTACTTAATCCCCAAGAAAACTAATAATGGGCTAACTAAATAAAACGGGCCAGGTCTTCAATTTAATTAGTCTGCCAATTATTGTCTTCTAATCCGAGCCCAAATCAAGTCTCCACAAACCCAATAATCTCCCACTTAGAGGCTTGATAATCTTCAAACTGCCATCCGCTGTGAACTTGTACCTTTTGTAATATTCCTCATTTTTTTGGTTGCAGCGGCCGTCTCATCAGTTAACCTGAAGGCCCGTTGAAGCTCCCCCGAGCTCCAACACATCAGTCATGGCTATGTCTGTCGCTGACCCATTCTCTGTCTCTACCGGCTCCCACTGACACGAACTGCCAGATCCTGAAAAACCCTGAGAATAAAACTCTCCGAATAAAGCAAATAATCACCTAGAGAGACTTCGACAACCGGAATACTGGTTCTCTTAACCCATTGTCATCTAGTAACTCTGACTGAAGCACAACTCATGCTCCCACTGCCACGAAAACCCCTGACTAGTAGTTCTGAACCTTTCCTAGCACGCTCAACCTGTTCTTGCTCCTACTACCTCTGTTATTCTTCCTTCCTCTGCCAACATTCAGTAATTCACTTGATGATCCACCTAGATTTCTTCGTCTGACATCCTCGCCTAGAATAAGATCCCGAATCCCATCAAAAGTGAACTCGCTGGTAGAACTAGTAATCGCTGTAACAGTCCCTGACCAGCTATCTGGTAATGATGATAACAGTAGTAAAGCCTGAACTTCATCTTCGAATTTAATGTCCACTGACACAAGTCTGGCTAAAATCGAATTCAACTTGTTGATGTGCTTTGTAGCTGAACTGCCTTCTCTCATCCTTGTATTTACCAGCTCTCGAATCAATAAAACCTTGTTAGCTGCCGAAGGCTTTTCGTACATGTTAGATAGGTCTAACATCATACCACTAGCTGTGGTTTCCTTCATGATGTTATATGCCACATTCTTTAACAGTGCCAATGTAATAGCTGCCCTTGCTTTCCTGTCTTTAGATTCCCAAACTGTTGGTTCCATCTTCTCTGGTCTAACACCTGATAACACAATATCTAGATCTTTTTAAACCAACAATGCCTCAATCTGCATTTTCCACCAACTGAAATCCGTACCATTGAACTTTTCAATTTGCACCTTCGCGTCTCTGTCCATGAAAAACAAGATACCTCAATAATAAAAATCACGGTCAAACCTTGAGCCTTCTAGAAGATCCAAAACAAAGTAAGTTTGTCTTTTTCTTCCTATCCCAACGCAAACAGCAACATATCTTGTTGCATCGATTTGCGATTTTTTTGCAAAAACCGTAACTGCTCAATGATTTTTTTCCAGTAAATGTCGGCTACAACTGCCGATCACACCACAAAATTCCGATCGTGATCTTTAAACGAGTAAAGGGACCTCCTCTCTGCGAATAGTTTCGTGTGTGACGAGCCAAAGCTCTGATACTAGTTGTTAGGTATACGCACGCGGACGCAACACACACATAAACGATTAATCTGCAGAAAATAAACGAACACGAGAACACAAGGATTTACGTGGTTCGGTCAGCTGACCTACGTCCACAGGCTGCAACCAGGATATTTTATTATTGCTTTCTGCCTCACTCGTGATGAGGATTACAAGTACAAGATGCCTATATTTATAATACAAGATTAGGGTGTACTACTTAATCCCCAAGAAAACTAATAATGGGCTAATTAAATAAAACGGGCCAGGTCTTCAATTTAGGGGTTGTTTGGGATTTATTATTCAAAACAGATTATGCGTTTTGGAAAAGCAGGGGTGGAACTGCTTATATATTATTGCGTTTTGGTAGCCTAAAAACTGATTAACTACATTTTCAAAACGCAATCCAAACACTAAAAACTGATTATCTGCGTTTTCAAAACGCAATAATCTAAAAATCAGATTCAAAATGCAATCCCAAACACCCTCTTAATTAGTCTGTCAATTATTGTCTTCTAATCCGAGCCCAAATCAAGTCTCCACAAACCCAATACGAGTTGTGTTTCGGGCACAAACTCTTCCACCTCATCATCTTCTTCTTCTTCTTCTGGTTCAAAAATGGGTTGTCATTGACGTAGTTGTGACTGTTGTGGTTGTTGAGATGGTTGGAATAGCGGAGTTTGCAAAAGTTGGGTGAAAGATTGAGGGTTATGGTGCATTTGCATATGGCTAAATTGAAAGCTGATATAGCTTCTTATGTCAGCAAATGCTTGACTTGTGCTAAAGTCAAGGTGGAGTATTAGAGGCCGTCTGGTCTCCTGCAACAACCAGAGGTTCCGGAATGGAAGTGGGAGCGAATCACGATGGATTTTGTCACCAAGCTGCCAAGGTCACCTAGTGGTTATGATATGATCTGGGTGATTGTTGACCGGTTGACAAAATCGGCACGTTTTATACCTATTAAGGAAACCGATGGACTCGAGCGGTTAGCTCGACTCTACCTTAAGGAGGTGGTTGCTCGGCACGGGGTGCCGTTTCTATTATCTCTGATTGTGATTCTCGTTTTGCTTCGCGTTTCTGGAAGGCTCTACACAAGGCTTTGGGTACTCAGTTGGATATGAGTACGGCTTATCATCCGCAAACTGATGGACAGAGTGAGCGGACGATTCAAACCTTGGAAGACATGCTTCGGGCGTGTGTTATCGATTTTGGCAAGAGTTGGGAAATTCACCTACCGTTGGTGGAGTTTTCCTACAATAACAGCTATCACTCTAGTATCAAGGCAGCTCCGTTCGAGGCTCTATACGGACGGAAATGTCGATCACCACTTTGTTGGGCCGAGGTGGGCGAGAGCCAGCTCACTGGTCCGGAACTTGTGTACGAAACTTCGGAGAAAATCGTACAGATTCGTCACCGTTTGGCTGCTGCACGGGATCGTCAGAAGAGTTATGCCGATCGCCGTCGAAAACCTTTGGAGTTCCAGGTTGGGGAAAGGGTACTTCTGAAAGTTTCACCATGGAAGGGCGTCATACGCTTTGGAAAGCGTGGCAAGCTTAACCCTCGTTATGTCGGACCATTCGCAATCCTGGATCGGATTGGACCGGTGGCATACAGACTTGACTTACCGGCGGAGCTCGGTAGTGTGCACAACGTCTTCCATGTGTCTAACTTGAAGAAGTGTTTGGCTGATGAATCTCTCATTGTACCATTGGAAGAGATCAAGGTTGATGATCGTCTTCGCATTGTGGAGGAACATGTCGAGATTCTCGACTACAAGATTCGTAGCCTTCGTCGGAGTAAAATCCGCATCGTCAAAGTTCGTTGGAACTCGAATCGTGGACCGGAGTTCACGTGGGAACGGGAGGATCAGATGAAAGCTAAACATCCCCATCTTTTTCCGAAACGCGCGTTCGAATCAAGGCATGTTACTGCCGAAGCAGAATGAATCTCGGGTCGAGATTCCTTTCAACGTGGGGATGATGTGACATCCGGTAAATTTTCTTTTCGTTTCATTCTTTTTGTTTCTTTCATTTTGAGGCTTTGTGCAATTTTTGGGACGAAAATTCTTTCAACGTGGGGATGATGTGACACCCGGCATATTTGACTTAAACATTTTAGTAACATTTAAGTCTACCTTAGCGGGAAACGTTTATAAACGGACTTAACTGGGTTAGTTGAGTCGGGTCAAGTTAGGATTGTCCAGGGTTCAATGATCTGGAGGATCATTGGGAGTCATTTTGGGAATACACTAGAACCGGGTTCCGTTGTTGGTGACATTACATGAACTAATTAAGTATATGTGTAGATTATGGGTCGTGTGGTGGATTATATACATAGATGTGTTTAAATGATGTGTAAATGATTATCCGTGCTTAAATATGTTAAACATAGACTAAGGTTGCATGCTCATATGTTAAGGTATGTTAGAATGCGCTAAACACGACAAACTAGAAAACTAGATAAACATGGATTCTGGTTCGACCACTTCGAATGGTCGAAGGAAGAATTTTGTTTGGTTCGACCCTTTGTAAATGGGCGAACCTGGGATGTGGAATTGAAAGAATTCCCTTCGACCAGGACAGGGCTCATTCGACCCTGTGGAAGGGTCGAAGGAGGCTACCTTCAACCACTGATAGGGGGCGAAGGAGGATTAGTATAAATACCAAACTTTGTCATTTTTCACCATTTCACAAACCCTAACCGTCTCAAAACACTCTCAAACGATTTTAATCACTAAGGAAGGAGTTTTTACTCTTCTTTTTCATAATCTAACCTATCTACAACATCTAAACAAGAATCCAAGGTGTGTTCTTGATCCTAAATCTTTTTAAAGCATTTTAAGTCGTTTTCATCTAACCCTAATTGTCCGGATCTGTTCTAAGGGTGTTTTCATGATTAAAAACCTTTTAAACATCTTTCTAAATCAAAACCTTATCATTTAAACATAAGTCTTCATGATGATAAACATATGTAAATTGTGTATTATGTGGTGTTATGCGTTGTTCAATGATTTGCTGCTGTATCTATGATAGAAACATGATATAGGATTGTTATTGATACTAGGTTATTGTTGTTTAGGGTTAGAATTGGATAGATGGTGATGTTGTGGGTATTTTGGGGTTTTAACGAGTCTAGACTTGATGCATGATATTTATGATCAATAGAACTAATAAGGAAAATCGAACACTCGACAAACTGAGCATTTTAAGTTGAATATGGATCGATTTCAAAAGTTTCCAAATTGGGTAAAGAATCCATGCATGATTGTGACGTTTCCATAATTCTTACCATTTTGGGAATGGGCTGAAATGGACGTATTATTGGGGGAAATCGGAGGGGGTTTTGTAGGGATAAGTTATTCATACTTGACTGCTGTGTTTGATGATGTTTCGAGGTGTTTCGAATGTGTTTGAAGCGTTTTTAGGAAAATTTGAACAACAGGGGCGAACCTGGACTCCTTCGACCGATCGATTGGGCGAAGGAGAAAATCCAGGGTCGAACCTGGAAAATGTTGGGCGAACCTGATCAAACGGTCGAACGTGGAAAAACGGGCGAAGGAGAACTTAAAAACGGGCGAAGGAGATTTAACTGACTGGTTCGACCGTTCTGATGCAGAAATGAGATTTTTGATACAAACTAAGTGTTTTATGCTTGAACCTTGTGTGTAATCTATGTGTACTTGATTAGTTAGGGTAATGAGTCACCAACGGGATGTCGGGTCGGTCTAGTGTGTCGGGTAAACATTTAAACACGCTTTAAAACATACTTGGTTACGATCTGGACAATCGGGGACTAGATAACCTTATGGTTATTAGTCGGAACACTTATGTGAAAATTTTGATAGATCTCCGGTAGAGGGATTATCAAGGACTTAGCATTTTACTAGTAACCGAGGAACGCTATCTAAGGTGAGTTCACGGCCCCACTTTTACTGCTTTAACTTTTGGGGGAGAAAACATGCGCTAAACTATTTTGGTAACATATGTCATACTATGGTTTTTAACTTTGTATTGCTATACGATCTTTGGAAGTCCCGGGGGAAACCATGAATGTGCGGGGATGCACAACGGGGGAAATGTGGATAGATCTATTGGGCGTGACCTGCCCCACTTGTCGGCTTTGAGGGTCGGGCGGGTGCATGTTGTCTCGAACAGGAACATTGGTATCATGCTGAACATTCGGGCTGCTTAAACCTATGCTAAACAATGCTAAACGTGTCTAGTAATGGTTTCCAATCGTAGTAGTAATAAAACATACGCCTAGCTAGTGTACTTGGTAACATTGATATAGTATGGACATGGTAACGTTTTGGTAACATTTGGTAACATATTGAACAAACCTGTGAACTCACCACCATTATATGTTGACGTCTTTTGGCATGTTTTTCTCAGGTCGCTAAGGTAGCAACAAATGGAACTAGGCGCACGGGTCTGCGTTGGCGTCTAGGTTTAGTTCATGTTTTGAAATAAACATTTGGTACATTTGGGTCAATGGTCTGTAACTTATTAAATGCTTCCGCTATTGATTTTAAGTTTATAAAAACTATGTCTTTTTGAATATCATGTATCTTCATATAGAGTTGTTTATTGTGATCGTTGACTTGGATCCTGGTTTGTCATGCGCCTCGCGGTAAAACTCCGCAAGTGGAAATTTGAGGGTGTGACAGATTGGTATCAGAGCCAATGGTTATAGTGAACTAGGACTGCATGTAGAGTCTGGTCTATAGCCGAGTCGCACACACTAGACGGTCATATACTCTGAGTCTATTAGTGGGATACGTACTAACGTTGTCGGGGTGTCCTTACATCATCATCATGCTTCTCCGTTACATCATCTGCTTTTATTTGGGTTCTTACCTACTCTTGTCTTCTTTTTCTGGATTGAAGAAGGAAGGGTTGATTTGTCGGCTCTAGCACACACATGCCTTCTTACACATGCACCTATCGTAACACGTTATTAGGCGACGATATTCGGTGACCGGAGTCTGGATTAGGGGTACACCTGGAGGACCTTGTAGAGCAGTTTATCATTTCGGGTGCACACGAAATAATAAACTGAAATGCATGAAAATCCCGATGGACTTCAAGTTTGGATGTATGGTCCTGGATTTGTCCCTAAGTTAACTCTTGTAAATTTCTAGTGGTTGACACTAGAAGTGAATCTGAATCCCTTGATTTCTTGATTTGTTAGATCATGTCTGGTGCTCGCGGTGGTGGACGTCGTGGTGGTGGCGGTGGCCGTGCTGGCGGCGGTGGTCGTGCTAGAGGCGGTGGTCGTGGTAACATCAACATGACCCAAGCTGAGTTGAACAACTTGCTACAGCAGCAAGTGAACATGGCCATGGCTAATTTCCAGGCTGGGATTAATGCCATGGGTGGTAAGTTGATTTCTGTTGACCTTGCCTCATTCTTGGGTGTCATGTCCTTTCGTTTGTGTTTTACTCGTATACCGTGTTTCAGGTAGTGGTGCCAATCCACCCCCACCTCAGTGCTCTTATAAGAAGTTTCGGGACTGTCAGCCCCATAACTTCGCTGGAACTGAGGGAGCGATGGGACTGCTCCGATGGCTGGAGAAGGTTGAATCTGTGTTCATCATGTGTAACTGTCCTGTTGGGGACCGGGTGAAGTATGCTACCGCGACATTTGAGGGGCTTACACTGTCGTGGTGGAATGCTACTACTCAGAACATGGGATTAGGGGAGGCTATTGCTATGCCTTGGGCGGAGTTTGTGCAGCTGTTGAGAGGTGAGTACTGTCCGAGGGAGGAGGTACAGAAGTTAGAACATGAGGTCTGGAGCTACAAGATGGTTGGGTCAGAGATTGAAGAGTACACTGTGAGGAGGAATGAGCTAGCAGTGTTGTGCCTTGACTTGCACACACCCGAGTATAGGAGGATTGAGCACTATGTGTCTGGGCTAGTGCCGGAGATTGCGGGGTTGGTGGCTGCTGGGAATCTTCCCACTATTGCTGAAGTCGTCCGATCAGCTCATCGGATGACTAACCTGAAGGTGGCAGAAGGTGTTTTGCCTCCTAAGGGTGCTGCTGTGAAGGTTACTGAAGGGAACAAGAGGAAGTGGGATAGTGCGGGGAAGAGTGTTGTGCCAACGCCATCTCAGCCGGCAAGGAAGTTTGATTCATCTGGGTCTTCTTCTGGGCAGAAGTCAAGTGGGTATGTCGGGAAGCATCCCAAGTGCAACAAGTGTGGTTTTCATCATTCTGGGAGTTGTGATCGGGCTCGTTGTCATCGGTGCCATCAGTTGGGGCATCATGCTAAGGATTGCAGGGTGGCACTCACCTCAACTCAGACTCCTGCTACTGCTCCTACTCCTGCTGCTCAGGGGACTCCAGGAAAGCAGGGGTGCTATAACTGTGGTGATACGGGACACTTCAAGCGAGAATGTCCTAAGCTGAAGCAGGGCGATAATGGGAGGGGCGGAAACGGTAATGGGAACAACGGCGGCGGAGGCAGGACTGCACGTGCTTTCGTCATTGGATCTGCAGAGGCTAGGCAGGATCCGGACACAGTTACCGGTACGTTCCTTCTTAATGATTGCTATGTTTCTGTCTTGTTTGATTCTGGTGCCGATAAGAGTTTCGTGTCTATGGACATTAGTCGATTGCTAGATATAGTACCCACACCTTTAGAGGCTAAGTACTTAATAGAATTGGCTGATGGTAAGAAAATCGAAGCGACACACACCCTTAGGGAATGTCGCTTGGAACTGTCGGGTTTGTCCTTCCCCCATTGACCTTATGCCAGTACCCCTGGGTAGTTTTGATGTCGTTGTCGGAATGGATTGGTTATCGTTGTATCGTGCGGAGATCGTTTGTTTCGATAAGATTATTCGGATCCCTCTCCCTGATGGAGAGACTCTTTCGGTTCATGGCGAGAAAAGCGGTGCTGCGCTGAGTATCATTTCCAGCATGAAAGCCCGTAGGTACATTCGGAAGGGTTGTTCGGCCATTCTGGCACTTGTTAACATTTCCACTGACGATGAGAAGAAGATCGAGGATATTCCGGTGGTTCGTGATTTTCCCGATGTGTTTCCTGATGATTTGCCTGGTCTTCCTCCCCATCGTCAGGTTGAGTTTGGTATTGATCTTATTCCGGGCGCAGCTCCAATTGCTCGAGCTCCGTATCGTCTTGCACCTCCCGAGATGCATGAGTTGTCCAGCCAGTTGCAGGAACTCTTGGAAAAGGGTTTCATCCGACCGAGTTCTTCCCCGTGGGGAGCTCCTATTTTGTTTGTGAAGAAGAAGGATGGAAGTCTTCGCATGTGTATTGATTATCGCGAGCTGAACAAAGTGACCATCAATAATCGTTATCCTCTTCCTCGCATTGATGATCTCTTTGACCAGCTCCAGGGCTCCAGCTACTATTCGAAGATTGATTTGCGGTCCGGTTATCACCAGTTGCGCGTCAGGGAAGCTGACATTCAGAAGACTGCTTTTCACACTCGTTATGGCCATTTTGAGTTCTTGGTCATGCCTTTTGGTCTCACTAACGCACCGGCGGTGTTCATGGATTTAATGAACCGCATTTGCAAACCTTACCTTGATAAGTTCGTCATCGTGTTTATTGACGATATTCTGATTTATTCTAAGAACAAGGCGGATCATGAGGAACACCTACGGTTGGTCTTGGAACTTTTGAGACAGGAGCAGTTGTATGCTAAGTTCTCAAAGTGTGATTTTTGGTTACGTGAAGTTCAATTCCTAGGACATGTGGTTAATGAACTGGGAATTCATGTCGATCCGGCTAAGATCGAAGCTATTAAAGACTGGGAAGCACCAAAGACGCCATCTGAGGTGCGGCAATTCCTAGGTCTTGCGGGTTACTATCGTCGCTTCATTGAGGGATTTTCGAAGATCGCTCAACCCCTCACTACTCTTACCCAGAAGGACCGAAAGTTCGACTGGGATGAACCACAAGAATCAGCATTTCAGATGCTGAAGCTTAAACTTTGTTCTGCACTTGTCTTATCCTTACCAGAGGGTACGGATGACTTTGTTGTATACTGTGACGCTTCTATTCGTGGTCTCGGTTGTGTGTTGATGCAACGCGGGAAGGTTATTGCTTATGCTTCTCGACAACTCAAAGTTCATGAGAAGAACTACACTACTCATGACTTGGAACTGGGTGCGGTAGTCTTTGCGTTGAAAATCTGGAGACATTACTTGTACGGTACCAAGTGTGAAGTATATACCGATTACAAGAGTCTTCAGCATATTTTCGACCAGAAGGTGTTGAACATGCGGCAGCGTCGCTGGGTTGAACTCCTGAACGATTATGACTGTGCTATCAAATACCATCCTGGCAAGGCGAACGTTGTGGCGGACGCCTTGAGCAGGAAGGAGTCTGAGAATCCTCGCCGTGTTCGAGCCTTACAGCTCACCATTCATTCGTCGTTGTCTGACCGAATCCGTTCTGCACAATTGGAAGCCTTGAAGGAGGAAAACCTTAAGGCTGAGACTATGCACAGTGCTGACAAGCATCTTGAACTCAAGACCGATGGCTTACACTATTTTGCGGGACGTGTTTGGGTCCCATTGTTCGGGGGACTGCGCGAGCTTGTTTTGGATGAAGCTCACAAATCCCGGTATTCTATTTACCCTGGCTCCGATAAGATGTATCAGGATTTGAAGATACTTTATTGGTGGCCGAACATGAAAGCTGATATAGCTTCTTATGTCAGCAAATGCTTGACTTGTGCTAAAGTCAAGGTGGAGTATTAGAGGCCGTCTGGTCTCCTGCAACAACCAGAGGTTCCGGAATGGAAGTGGGAGCGAATCACGATGGATTTTGTCACCAAGCTGCCAAGGTCACCTAGTGGTTATGATATGATCTGGGTGATTGTTGACCGGTTGACAAAATCGGCACGTTTTATACCTATTAAGGAAACCGATGGACTCGAGCGGTTAGCTCGACTCTACCTTAAGGAGGTGGTTGCTCGGCACGGGGTGCCGTTTCTATTATCTCTGATTGTGATTCTCGTTTTGCTTCGCGTTTCTGGAAGGCTCTACACAAGGCTTTGGGTACTCAGTTGGATATGAGTACGGCTTATCATCCGCAAACTGATGGACAGAGTGAGCGGACGATTCAAACCTTGGAAGACATGCTTCGGGCGTGTGTTATCGATTTTGGCAAGAGTTGGGAAATTCACCTACCGTTGGTGGAGTTTTCCTACAATAACAGCTATCACTCTAGTATCAAGGCAGCTCCGTTCGAGGCTCTATACGGACGGAAATGTCGATCACCACTTTGTTGGGCCGAGGTGGGCGAGAGCCAGCTCACTGGTCCGGAACTTGTGTACGAAACTTCGGAGAAAATCGTACAGATTCGTCACCGTTTGGCTGCTGCACGGGATCGTCAGAAGAGTTATGCCGATCGCCGTCGAAAACCTTTGGAGTTCCAGGTTGGGGAAAGGGTACTTCTGAAAGTTTCACCATGGAAGGGCGTCATACGCTTTGGAAAGCGTGGCAAGCTTAACCCTCGTTATGTCGGACCATTCGCAATCCTGGATCGGATTGGACCGGTGGCATACAGACTTGACTTACCGGCGGAGCTCGGTAGTGTGCACAACGTCTTCCATGTGTCTAACTTGAAGAAGTGTTTGGCTGATGAATCTCTCATTGTACCATTGGAAGAGATCAAGGTTGATGATCGTCTTCGCATTGTGGAGGAACATGTCGAGATTCTCGACTACAAGATTCGTAGCCTTCGTCGGAGTAAAATCCGCATCGTCAAAGTTCGTTGGAACTCGAATCGTGGACCGGAGTTCACGTGGGAACGGGAGGATCAGATGAAAGCTAAACATCCCCATCTTTTTCCGAAACGCGCGTTCGAATCAAGGCATGTTACTGCCGAAGCAGAATGAATCTCGGGTCGAGATTCCTTTCAACGTGGGGATGATGTGACATCCGGTAAATTTTCTTTTCGTTTCATTCTTTTTGTTTCTTTCATTTTGGGGCTTTGTGCAATTTTTGGGACGAAAATTCTTTCAACGTGGGGATGATGTGACACCCGGCATATTTGACTTAAACATTTTAGTAACATCTAAGTCTACCTTAGCGGGAAACGTTTATAAACGGACTTAACTGGGTTAGTTGAGTCGGGCCAAGTTAGGATTGTCCAGGGTTCAATGATCTGGAGGATCATTGGGAGTCATTTTGGGAATACACTAGAACCAGGTTCCGTTGTTGGTGACATTACATGAACTAATTAAGTATATGTGTAGATTATGGGTCGTGTGGTGGATTATATACATAGATGTGTTTAAATGATGTGTAAATGATTATCCGTGCTTAAATATGTTAAACATAGACTAAGGTTGCATGCTCATATGTTAAGGTATGTTAGAATGCGCTAAACACGACAAACTAGAAAACTAGATAAACATGGATTCTGGTTCGACCACTTCGAATGGTCGAAGGAAGAATTTTGTTTGGTTCGACCCTTTGTAAATGGGCGAACCTGGGATGTAGAATTGAAAGAATTCCCTTCGACCAGGACAGGGCTCATTCGACCCTGTGGAAGGGTCGAAGGAGGCTACCTTCGACCACTGATAGGGGGCGAAGGAGGATTAGTATAAATACCAAACTTTGTCATTTTTCACCATTTCACAAACCCTAACCGTCTCAAAACACTCTCAAACGATTTTAATCACTAAGGAAGGAGTTTTTACTCTTCTTTTTCATAATCTAACCTATCTACAACATCTAAACAAGAATCCAAGGTGTGTTCTTGATCCTAAATCTTTTTAAAGCATTTTAAGTCGTTTTCATCTAACCCTAATTGTCCGGATCTGTTCTAAGGGTGTTTTCATGATTAAAAACCTTTTAAACATCTTTCTAAATCAAAACCTTATCATTTAAACATAGGTCTTCATGATGATAAACATATGTAAATTGTGTATTATGTGGTGTTATGCGTTGTTCAATGATTTGCTGTTGTATCTATGATAGAAACATGATATAAGATTGTTATTGATACTAGGTTATTGTTGTTTAGGGTTAGAATTGGATAGATGGTGATGTTGTGGGTATTTTGGGGTTTTAACGAGTCTAGACTTGATGCATGATATTTATGATCAATAGAACTAATAAGGAAAATCGAACACTCGACAAACTGAGCATTTTAAGTTGAATATGGATCGATTTCAAAAGTTTCCAAATTGGGTAAAGAATCCATGCATGATTGTGACGTTTCCATAATTCTTACCATTTTGGGAAAGGGCTGAAATGGACGTATTATTGGGGGAATCGGTGGGGTTTTGTAGGGATAAGTTATTCATACTTGACTGCTGTGTTTGATGATGTTTTGAGGTGTTTCGAATGTGTTTGAAGCGTTTTTAGGAAAATTTGAACAACAGGGGCGAACCTGGACTCCTTCGACCGATCGATTGGGCGAAGGAGAAAATCCAGGGTCGAACCTGGAAAATGTTGGGCGAACCTGATCAAACGGTCGAACGTGGAAAAACGGGCGAAGGAGATTTAACTGACTGGTTCGACCGTTCTGATGCAGAAATGAGATTTTTGATACAAACTAAGTGTTTTATGCTTGAACCTTGTGTGTAATCTATGTGTACTTGATTAGTTAGGGTAATGAGTCACCAACGGGATGTCGGGTCGGTCTAGTGTGTCGGTTAAACATTTAAACACGCTTTAAAACATACTTGGTTACGATCTGGACAATCGGGGACTAGATAACCTTATGGTTATTAGTCGGAACACTTATGTGAACATTTTAATAAATCTCCGGTAGAGGGATTATCAAGGACTTAGCATTTTACTAGTAACCGAGGAACGCTATCTAAGGTGAGTTCACGGCCCCACTTTTACTGCTTTAACTTTTGGGGGAGAAAACGTGCGCTAAACTATTTTGGTAACATATGTTATACTATGGTTTTTAACTTTGTATTGCTATACGATCTTTGGAAGTCCCGGGGGAAACCATGAATGTGCGGGGATGCACAACGGGGGAAATGTGGATAGATCTATTGGGCGTGACCTGCCCCACTCGTCGGCTTGGAGGGCCGGGCGGGTGCATGTTGTCTCGAACAGGAACATTGGTATCATGCTGAACATTCGGGCTGCTTAAACATATGCTAAACATTGCTAAACGTGTCTAGTAATGGTTTCCAATCGTAGTAGTAATAAAACATACGCCTAGCTAGCGTACTTGGTAACATTGATATAGTATGGACATGGTAACGTTTTGGTAACATTTGGTAACATATTGAACAAACCTGTGAACTCACCTGCATTATATGTTGACGTCTTTTGGCATGTTTTTCTCAGGTCGCTAAGGTAGCAACAAATGGAACTAGGTGCACGGGTCTGCCTTGGCGTCTAGGTTTAGTTCATGTTTTGAAATAAACATTTGGTACATTTGGGTCAATGGTCTGTAACTTATTAAATGCTTCCGCTATTGATTTTAAGTTTATAAAAACTATGTCTTTTTGAATATCATGTATCTTCATATAAAGTTGTTTATTGTGATCGTTGACTTGGATCCTGGTTTGTCATGCGCCTCACGGTAAAACTCCGCAAGTGGAAATTTGAGGGTGTGACATCCATGGTAGCAAATATTTTAAGAGTTTATAAAAATAATGGAAGTTTATAAAAATTGGAGAGAATGTAGTGGTTAAAAAAGGGGTGAGGCCTTTGATATTTATAGTATATTTTACAGCTTTTTTTTTTTTTTTTAAGTTAACGGTCAAATAGACGTTGCCAACGTTCACAAAAAGGGCCCGGCGGCACAATCAAAATTCTGCCGCCCATGCCGTGCCGCCCCTAGGGGGACGGTGTTTGCCGGGCCGGCATGGGCAAGCTCCACCTTGCCGCCCCTCTTGCCGTTACCACACCCAAAGCCTAATCAAACTCGTGTTTGCGCTCAAGATAGTTTATTAAATGGGCTTATCTTAAACTTGAGTTTGATTAGATTGAGTTTTTAACGAATCTATTATCTATCTCAAGTTGCTAACGAACGTCTTGTACAACCTGTTTGTTGTTGTATTCTTGAGAATAAACTTTTTTGTTAGATACGTATCATTGTTTTAATGTGAATTTAGATATCTATCCCCTTTATAATAAAGATTTATATTCGCTACCAACCATTAAAATTGATTCGAAACGTACGTACAATAATTGATTAACCCAATAATTATCGTTACACCAATTTCTAAAGTTTGAGATATTTTATAGCTTATTGGAGATATTTTATGTAACGCTACATAGCACCCTGTTGTTTAGATTCAAGTGGACCACTCGTGTGTATCCAAACTCTTTTTCATATACTGTATTAAATTATATTTACTAAACTATTGATTAAGACATGAACACCTAGGTCACCTAACTTTTGAGCATTTACTTAAAAAAAAAAAAGGTTAAACAATTTAACGTTTTTACAGTTAACCCCATATCATTTTAATTGTTATTAGAATGTATAACAATGGTAAAACTTAAAGATTCAAGTGGTGTAAACATACTTTGGATTTCGTACAAATCACTATAGATGTTCACAAATTGAAAGAGTTATCCCGTAATCATTTAATCAAGTAACCATGAATAGATTAAATTGGTTCGGTATTAGCCTATATATTAATAATACAACTTTGATGAACAGTAGATAAAGTATTTATTTAAAATGTGATAAAAAAAATATATGATTAAAATTATATAATATGAAAATACTAAAGGAAACTACGGTCAAGTTATTCTACACGGTGTAACAAAAATAAGAATTGTGAGAAGAATACAAAAAACTCAATAGATCATTGTTGCTACAACAAATAACTGCCTAACGTTGTTCTGAGTCACAGGAAGGGTTCAGGGGTTCAGGGGTTCCGATCTGCCTAACGCAGGTCGTGGTGTCCTTCTACGTTGCAAACGTAGAAGGAGGTTCAAGATAATTTTATTGTTGTTAATGGTTTTGATTTCTGGTTTGAGATTTACTCGAAACCAGAGAAGGCTGTTCTAAAGATCCGAGTGAAGAGAAATATTCTCTCCACGTGTGAGGACCAAAGGAATAAGAAGTTTAGAGTGTAAGTGATGTGTGATGGTGTAATCAGATCTGTGAAGACAGGTCTGATTTATAGAGGAAGAGACTCTCTATTAGAGGAAAGCATATTATTTTGGACCTTGTTGCAACAAAAGGACAATCCACTAATAGCCAGCGGTGGCTATTGACCTGCGGTCTGTTTGGTGTTGTTACTCCATCAGCAGCTGGTTGTGTTACTCGATGAAAAGGTGATAGGACAAGTCATCTTTTTGACTTAGGACACTCTTGCCTTTTGAACCGTTGAAACTTTCAACCCTTTAAGCATTGTTCTGTAATATTGTTTATTATTTTTGCTTTGGGCTACCCACGTCATCAATCACAAAATATGACACAATGGGTCACAAAATATAACACAATGTTGAAAAAAAAAAAAGACACAATGAATCACAAAAATGACACAATGATGAAAACAAGAAAAAGACACAATGCTACATAAAAGACACAATGATATAACGTAAATTCTAAAAACTACAAGCTAAATTCAAAAAAAAGTGAAAACCTAAAAACTAAGATCGTAGGGTTCGATGAGGCGGTTCCATAATGCCGCTTGAATGAGTTCAATCGGAGTCCGTTTGATACCTTTTTTACGACTTCCTATTTTTTCTTTCACTATGTATTTGATCCTAACTCAAGGAAATCATCATCATCATACTCAGTTAATCCCACCAATAGCAAAAGCTAAGATATGGTCTGAGAAGGGTAAGATGTAGACACCTCTACCCCGTGGGAATAGAGCGGCTGCTTCCAATAAGATCCCCGGCTTAACCTAACCCAAGGAAACTAAATTATAAATAAATATATATCACAATTATACAATTTCCATCCTATATAACTAAAATAGGGACGTAGTAAGTCCGTGCTTCGCAACATCAATATTTATTATGCATAATTGTGCGATAACCCACGTGTTTCTACGGTGAGGTGACAAGAATTCAATTAGTATTTACTTATTGTAGTATCCGCAGATGTTATAGCAAGTAAAAAAGAAAACTAAAATTATTATTGGGTCGGTCGACAAACAACGGCAAAAATAACATTAATAAAAACATCCTAAAACTAAAGTATTAAAAAAACACAATCAGTCAAGGCATATCACATTTGATAGTAAATAACTCATGTCGTAATTAGCAAAAAATTAAGATAAACACACACATATATGCTTTATTGTAAAGGCAGATATTATAAGAAACCTAACTAGCAAGAAGTAGGCTGGAAGGAAAACCAAATACAAATATCTAAGTGAATTTTGTGCAATTGTACCCACTCGATATGAAAAACTGAAGTTTATAATATCAAACTTTAAATAGTTACACTTTTTAAATAACACCTCGAAATCTAAATAGGAAAACTTTACAAAACCCTCAAAAACCTAAATGGCCGGGTTAACAAGTCATGTTTAAATTAAGCCATGTATAAAATTGTCATGTTAATGGATTATGTGACCCAGTTGAAAACCTAATTTACTATCGTATATCAAGTCGGGTTAGAAATCTCTCA
Organism: Ambrosia trifida; assembly: GCA_028751855.1. NCBI lineage: Eukaryota > Viridiplantae > Streptophyta > Magnoliopsida > Asterales > Asteraceae > Ambrosia > Ambrosia trifida. The sequence goes on from CM054123.1 coordinate 138,760,774, forward strand.
TAAGGTGTAAAAAGTTGGAATAACTTTAGGGAAAATCACGGTTGTAGCCTTGACTTTTGGGTTTTTACCCAAATAGCCACCCCAAGCGTCTTGGGAGAGACCTCGAGGCACCTGAGCCGACTCCAAAGACGGGTGAGACGGTGACCAATCAAAACAAGCCACGTGTCCCAAGTCTCTCTCTCTCCTCTCTCTCTCTCTCTCTCTCTCTCTCTCTCTCTCTCTCTCTCTCTTCGGCCTCTAATAAAAAAATCTCCAAGCGACTCTATGACGTCTCCCGATGCCTAAACGTCTCTGTGACGTCTCCTAACGCCTAAAACGTCTTTTGAAACTGTGCCGGAAACGTCTCTGTGACTTCTCCCAACGCCTAAAGCCTCATGGAGACGTCTCGGGACCTGTGAAGATTTTTTTATTATATTTTTGATACGTGACAATACGATTCAGAGATTTGTCGGACATGTGGCTTTATTTGATTGGCTCGTTTTCTCAGAAGTCTTCGGAGTCGGCTCAGGTGCCTCGGGGTCTCTCCTGAGACGCTTGGGGTGGCTATTTGGGTAAAATCCCAAAAGTCAAGGCTACAACCGTGATTTTCCCATAACTTTAACTTACAGGTCAAAGTCAAATGGTTGAGGCATCTACCTCCGACTACATGGTGTGTTCATGGATGACGGGAATGGAGTGACATGTGGTGGTTACGTCAATTTCCTTTTAACCCTCAAAAAACCACTAGGTGGTGGTGTAGTTGGAGAGTGGTGTGTAAAAACTAAAAAGTTTTTTTCTTTATATTTTTTATATCCACCTTACCCTCACATTTTGCAATAGACAGATGAAAACTCCATCCCACATCCACCTTTCACACCGTGTAGTGTCGTAGGATTTTAAAACTAGTATTTAATACACTCACTTTCCTTTCCTTATCAGACTCCTCATCTACCTTCCTAAAAATAATTCTGTTACTACAAATAACTTCTTCCTTCAAACTTTAAACATGTTGCAGGACCCAATTGGGATTCCATCTTGTTTTTCAGCAGGTGCTGCTGAAGATCAATATGCAGTTGTCACAAAGTCCGGACAGACTCTTTTCATGTCCGTCTACAAGACCCAAATAGCCGGTACTTGCCGTTGCATCACCATAACATGGTTGAAACACCCCCTCTATCACGGGTTATCGGTTTCGGTTTTAGTTGATGGAGCTAACTCACCGGAGGCTGAGTCCACCTGCAAGGTGGAGCTAAAACCTTGGTGTTTTTGGAGAAAACAAGGGTCCAAAACGTTTAGCATCAATGGTAAGATTTAATAGCTCGATATTGTTACACATAATTCTTGATTATTTCCTAAGTATTATATTTAGTTACTTACATGACAGTTATTACTTATAACGAACATGTCGGTTAGAATGAAGGGGACACACCATTTCACTATATATAAATAGGACCAACCTTTATAATTTGTAATTAGAATGTTTGATCAATAAAATAAAGAATACATATTTTACATTCTTTTTTTTTTTTTTTGAACGGCTAAATATTTCTTCCCTTTAAATACACTCATTTTTGCCTCTTATGAGGCTTGAACTCTCATCTGAAACACCAACACCTTTACTACCACACCACAAGAGGTGAGGCACATCTTTTACATTATAGTTTTTAAACTAGAGTAATATTTACTTACTAGTTTTTATCCCGGGAGCGTCCCGGGTTGAAATATCTAATATGACATAATAAAATATATTATTGTTATTATTATTTTAAACAAATCTCTGCAATAAGTTATGATATTCAAATATAAAAAAACGAATCTCTGCGTCGGGGTATAAATCTAGTGCCATTACAAATGAATTCGGAAGTTTGTAATCGATCATTCTAAAAGAACTAACATGAAATAAGAAAAAAAAGTTAATTATTGAAATATCGAACGCATTAGTCTAAGGGTTATGTGATGCGTTAAAAAATTCATGGGTATATGATCAGGTATATAGTTCGGGTATTTGGGTATGTTGTTTCGGGTAATCGGGTCAGGTATCATCTAATCCCAGGCCCGACCCAAACTCACATTTTTTTAAACTAATCCCAAATCCGACACAATACCTGTCGGGTTACAAAAAAGTCATTTTTTTCTCCGTTTTTTATATAACACTATGGTACTCGTTAGAAAGATAATAAAACGCTCGTTAATTTGGTGTAATTTTTTTCTTTAAAAAATCTCGTATATAAAAGATATTAACGTTTAAAAGTTATGGGAGGAAACATGAGAGAAAAAATAAAAAAAGTTTAATATTTAGATTTAGTAGATTAGGTATTAATAGATTAGGTTAAATCATATTTATTCCTTTTTTTTATTGGTTTACACTTGTCACATCACATCCTATGTGGCATCTCTCAAATGAAAGATTGCATGAGATTATGACATGTAGGATTAATCCCTTTGCAATATATATAGATATATTTTTTTAGTGTAACTACTCTATTTTAAAACTGTAAATTACTATAGTTATGTGTATGTTTAGTGTTGGGGAATAACCGTAATAAACGAACAAAAACGGATAACAGAAATCTCTGAAGGCACGTGATCGCTTTCAGATTGAATCAATTCGACGGTTCTAGCGAATATTCAACCGGATACAATCAGAGATTGAGAATTTTCTGTATGTTGTGTTTGAGATTATAAGAACCAGAGAGATTGACCAAGAAGGAAAAGAATTCGTAATGAAATTTTGGGGCCAGAAACTGCCTTTTAGGCAGTTTTCCAATGGTTTCGACTTTGCCAAAATTAGTCCCTCTATTTCCGAAAATTAAATTAGTCCCTCTATTTCAGCTCGACCCCAGCCAGGGGCTCTGCCCCTTGGACCCTGCTCCCGGGGGCGCTGCCCCCGGATCCCCGTTCCTTAGGGGCTTCGCCCCTAAGTTCATAATAAATTCAAATAGGCATGCACTCCACACCACCATACCTATATGATGTATTATTAATTTATTATGAACATATTGGTCAAACAGTTAATCCAATTACACTAAAATATCAAACATTTAGTAGGTTAATTTCATTTGTACTGAATATATCTAATCTCATGAATATTGGTTATTGGTATTTGGGATACATGGAAGTTTACAATCCTTCATGGTATCAGAGCCAGAAATCCAATCTATCTTTCAGTCTAATATTTCCATCTTTTCCAGGGATTATCCTGGATGTTTTTTGGGACCTCAAGGGTGCAAAATTTAACGGTGAGACCGAACCAAGCTCAGAGTATTACGTCGCAGTGGTTTGCAACCAAGAAGTGGTGCTGTTGCTAGGTGATTTGAAGAAAGATGCTTACCGGAAAACCGGTTGTAGGCCCGCTTTGATCGAGCCTATTTTGGTATCAAGAAAAGAACATATTTTTGGTAAGAAAAAGTTTTTAACAAGATTGAAGTTTCATGACAAAGGACAGTTTCATGAGCTTTCGATTGAATGCAAGAACAAAGGCGAAGGATACACGGTTAGTCCTGCGATGGAGATAAGAATAGATGGATGTTTGGTGATCAATGTAAAGCATCTTCAATGGAAGTTTAGAGGTAACGAATGTGTCGATTTTAGTAAAGTGAGAATAGAAGTTTATTGGGATATTCATGATTGGCTTTTTAGTCCGGGTTTAAGGCATGCATTGTTTATATTTAAGCTCATGGCTCCAAAGACTTCTCTAGCGATGTCGGGGCGGTCTTCACCCGTGTCATCACAGAGTTCGGGTTCGATTGATGAGTTTGATCCAAGTGGTTTGAATGAATTTTGCCTGTTTCTTTATGCTTGGAAGGTTGAATAAGACCATCATATATATGGTCAATTCCGGTCAAAGTTTCGGTTGTATGTAGGTGTGTATGTATACACCATCTATAATGATGTATATCGGGTTGGTAGGGACTTGATTGAAACGACGAGTCATATGATATAACATGCAATTGTTTGTTCTTGCTTTTTGGAATATTTTGAGACCAAAACTAGAATGGGCCTGTGGGTCAGTGTCAGAAGAAGGCATATCGTTCTCAGCCCATATGTTATATATTTGATTTAGTTTTCTGTTGGAGTGGATCACAATTGTAGTTTGTGTATTGGGTTTGGGCTTGACCTAGCTTTCTCAGCCCATATGCTAGTGATATTGATTGTACATCTTAAATCATTGTATTATTATGACTATATTTATTGGAAATTTTTACTTTTATCCACGTTGGATAATATTAAATAGTGATTTGAGTTCATGGTGGATTAATTATGATTTACATATCATATGCTTGTTATTTGTTAGATTTACTAGGTATGATTGATGTTATGTAGTTCTTGTCGATTAAACTTAATAGTTGATTACTTATAATTTATATCTGAAGATATGATTCAAGATAAGAATTCGTGAAGACGTAGGATTACGGTTAATGACTTGTAGGGGTTGATACTTTTGTGGCCTAACATTGTTTTAGGGCTTAGATTTTCTTACACTTAAAGGTAGACTATGCATGTAATCACTCTTATGTTTTTATGTCTATTTGTTAGTGTGATGTTATAGCGATCCCCTATTCTATTTAACTAGGTTATTCTTTAATCCGTTTTGCTTTTTGGTAGCTTTCTTTCTTTGTAGTGTTAAGTTGTTTTGTTTGCATTATATCTATTTTGGAGCTGCGGTTCACTCTAGAAGCAGTCTCTATACCCCTTTCCCAACGGATAGAGATAAGGTATGCATAGATCTAACCCTCCTTTGACCCCACGATCAACATTGTTGTTTGTGGGATGTACTAGATAAGGTTGTAGTTGTTCTTCTTGTTGTTGTTGTCGTCGTCGTTGGTGTATTTTATAGCATCCTTTAGTAGTGATGGCAAAACAACCCTAGCCCGATGAGTACAGGACTGGATGTGGGATTGGAAAAACAAATATTTTGCGAGTATGGGACGCGTATAAGATTAGGTGATACTCGACCCAATTACCGGAAACTGTATACATGTTTATCAAATAGTGTACCAAAAAACTTTTAACTTTGGTTTTTATATTTCCTTAACTATTGTTTAGTAATGTTTTATTCTAATAGCTTCATCACTTCAAAAATAAACTTTTATTTTGGAATACGTATTTTGGTGACATATATTTACATTATTTAATATTCTATGGATTTCATACATTATACCTCAATTTCAAGTAATTAAGCCTCAATTTCATGTAATTTCTAAGAAAAAGTTTTAGCCCAAGTTTGGTTTTGGCTATTAAGCGAAATTAAATGAATTGAACAAAAAATGTCAATTTAACCGAATAAACCATACTGATTAACTGAAAACCGATTGGTTAATAAAAAAGAATAACCGATGACTTTGGTTTCGACTTCCGTTGATTATAATACCGCGCCGACCAAACCATACATACATTGGCAGTGTATGTGTTTCCAGTCACATCTCGCGGGCACCATTTTAGTGTATGTTTGTGCGTGTATTTAAAAGTTATCTATAAGTTGAATTCGAAATTCGAGCAAATTGGATAGAAAATCATAAATTCGTATTCGATTACTAGACTCACATTTGGAAAAATTTCCAAACAATTTGTAAAATATTTTAAAAATGACTTCTGTTAAAATAAAAACTATTTCTAGGTTGTGTTACTTACCAACAAATATAATTTTACACTAGTAAATTAGCAAAGGAATGGCGTTAGAGGGTGCTTGGAATTGCTTATTTAACTTCAAAAGTGTTTTTTTTTTAAATGTTATTGACCTATGACTTTTTCAAAATTAGTTTTAAAAAAGTGTTTAGATTAACCTTTTTTTATGGTGGGAAAAAACAATAAGTTATTTTTTAAAAGTGTTTGTCTAGGCTTGTTCATGTAAAATAAATAAAAAAGAGTAAAATGTGGGTAGTTTGGTAATTTGATATTCAAAAAACCAAAAGAGTTTTAAAAAGCCGGGTTTTGTGACTTTTAAAAAACAGTTTTTTTAACTCATACTAAAAAGCCAAAACAAAAAGGACTTTTAACAAAGTCAAACAACTTATTAGATTTCGGAAAACCAATAAATCAACAAGTTGTTTCTCAACTCAATCCCAAACATGCTCTTAGTATTGGTGATGGTAGTATGAAGAGGCTAACGATTGTCCGATTCACCGACTCCTCATAGACCACAAGACATGGTGACCTCATAGAATATGAGAAGCCAAACTTGTGGCTTAGTCAACCATGGCTAGGAGGTGTACCTTTCTAACCATCAAAAGTTCATATGACAACATGCATGTGAGACTTGTTGATTATATTAATAAGAACATAAGGTATAAACGTAAGATTTAATCATTTGTACCTAATATGTTTAACCGTTCAGAAACCTCAGTAATGGAAGACACCATCATCTTGATCGGGTTCACTTTAGTGTGTACACTGATGATGGCTAATGACCACAAAGTGATCGAATGAGAGAGAGGTGGGTAGCGGCTACATTAGGTTATGGTGTTATTAGAGTCCAACCTAATACCTCTAGTAATCTCTCTATTTATACACACAGGGGACACCCTAATTAGGTTTAGTAAGGTAAATTCCGTCCATCAAAGACGTAAACATTGCGATACCAAAACTTCTTGAAGACGTCAAGGTGGAGACTTATTGGTGGATATTAAAAAGAGGAAAAATGCCGAACTTGGAAAAGGAGAAATGGTGGGAGTTCTCAATTTTCGACAAGATACCAACTAAACAAGAATTTGGGTGGCAGGCTATGGGTTTTTATGCTTCTGTTTCTTAGTTTTCATGTTTTTAGATTACTTGTTTTTGAATGTAAGACCGCTGTTATATGCCCAGGTAGCATGCTCGCTAAAGGGGCTTTGGGCGTTTTTGTGGTGGATTTTGGTGGATGAATAAAATGTTTCGTTTGGTTGGTCAAAAAAAATAAACTTAGAGATATTATAGTAATTGATCAATATAATATAAATGATAATGATGGTGTTTGGAATTGCTTATTTAACTTCAAAAGTGTTTTTTTAAATGTTATTGATCTATGACCTTTTCAAAATTAGTTTTAAAAAAAGTGTTTGGATTAACTTTTTTTTATGGTGGGAAAAAACAATAAGTTATTTTTTAAAAGTGTTTGTCTAAGCTTGTTCATGTAAAATAAATAAAAAAGACTAAAATGTGGGTAGCTTGGTAATTTGATATTAAAAAAACCAAAAGAGTTTAAAAAGCCGGGTTTTTGTGACTTTTAAAAAACAATTTTTTAACTCATACTAAAAAGCCAAAACAAAAAGGACTTTTAACAAAGTTAAATAATTTATTAGATTTCGGAAAAACCAATAAGTCAACAAGTTGTTTCTCGACTCAATCCCAAACATGCTCTTAGTATTGGTGATGGTAGTATGAAGAGGCTAACGATTGTCCGATTCACCGACTCCTCATAGACCACAAGACATGGTGACCACACAGAATATGAGAAGCCAAACTGGTGGCTTAGTCAACCATGGCTAGTTTGTGTACCTTTCCAACCATCAAAAGTCCATATGACCACATGCATGTGAGACTCGTTTCCTCTTTTTGGTCTTATGATCTTTCAATGCTTAAGGGGCCAAAGACCACATGAATCTTTATGTATTTGTGCGTGCATATTAAAGTCAACTTATGTAACACAAACAATCTGATCCCTTAAACAAACCTAAGAGTTACTCCAACATATTTATGCAAACTGTATATGCAAAATAGTTTTAAATTCCATTAAGACAGGTACCTTAAAGCGGACTTTGAATTAATGGATATTTTAGAATGAGCGAGAGATAATTTATTCATAAACTAGTTGATTAATATCATACCTTGCAATCTTGCATCATTGGGCTCTATATAAACCTGTTTAAATCCAAATCTTTACCCATCATCTGATCATCAAAACCAGCATAAGTGGCTTGCATTCAAAGACTTTTAAGGTTTCAAAAGTCAACCCATCATCATCAATGGAGGTTCCTACTGGTTCTATGGTTGTTTGCCTTCTGTTATCTTGCTTTGTAGCTACTAGCTATGGTGTATATTTCTCCTCCCTTAATGAGACACTTATAGTTACTGCTACACACATCAAAAACCAAGGTTTGACCATATCTCTAAATTTAGTTGTACACAAAATCACTTTTAAAATTAAGAAAATATGTTTGGGTGCATAAAGATTCAAACCGTTTTAACTTAATAGTTATTATTGAATTGGATTTTGCAGTTCTAAAGGCGGGGGAAGAGAAAATCACAGTGACATGGACATTCAACAAGACCTACAAAGCTGGCACAGACTCGGCCTACAAGACCGTAAAAGTCAAACTTTGCTATGCACCCATTAGTCAAAAGGACCGATCTTGGAGGAAAACAGAAGACCGTTTGAAAAAAGACAAGACCTGCCCCCACAAGATTGTGGCTCGCCCATACGCTGCTTCAAACAACTCATTTACATGGACTATTGAGAGAGATATACCTACTGGAGTATATTTTGTAAGGGCCTATGCACTTGATGCTCAGGAACAAGAGGTAGCCTATGGTCAAACCACAAATGCCAAAAAATCTACCAACTTGTTTAATGTCCAAGCAATCACAGGTCGCCATGCGTCACTTGATATTGCATCCGTCTGCTTTTCTGCTTTCTCCATAGTCTCATTGGCTGGTTTCTTTTACATGGAGAAGAGGAAAGGAAAGGCATCCCAACAGAAATGAGACTATTTTTTGCATACTTAATAAAAAAATAAAAAAGAATCCTAGTTTGGTTTTATAACTAAAAGACGCGTGTTTGTAATACTGTGTAATGATGTCCGTTTCTTCAAATGAAAAGGTACCCTTTGAAGGGATGGTGTTTGGATCAGGTATAACAAAACTAGATGAATGCTCGTGTGGTCTATAAAGTAGTTTTAACAGTTAGATGACCCTAAAAACCTCGGATCACCAAGTATTTGCCATCTTTACAACAGATGGATTATGACAAACCCCCCGGAAAAAAAAAAACAAAATTCAAACTGAGTATCTAGAAATTATAGGGCTTTTCCGTTGTTATTAGCACCAAGGATCTGATAAATGAGCTTCTCTGGTAGTTTTTTTGTTGCCTGAGAAATAAATGAATATGCGTAAAAAACCTGCACATGTTTCTTTTTTCCTCAAATTTTTGATATTATGAAAACTGACCTGATAGTGTCGCATATGCAAGATCGGCTCACAACCTACATCTGCAATTAAGTTCCCTTTTGGTGTAAGCAAACTAAACCGTCCAGCTTCATATTGGGTAAGACCATCTTTACCATGCGGTAGGCTTGTCAAGACTTTGAGAAGTGAAGTAAGCGAGTTCATCTGGTTAACAAGTCCATGTAAACATAACTTTAGCTTAAACCATTTCATTAAAAAAAAACCTAAACTATTACTGTCTGTATTATGAACAAGGAAAAGGTTTCGGGTCAACACGTTCATATTTTAATATTATAGTACACATACCTTCATATATGGACAAGATGCACAGCCACCATGAAGAGAACACCCTTCACCGCTTGCAACACCAGGTATTACAGAGACATTTAAACCATCATCCAATTTCGGGCCTGTGGATGACTTTTGTGAAACTCTGGTCACCGAATCTGAAGAAACTGGAAAAACTATCTCCACACTAACTTTTCCTGTCCTAGAAGAGGATTCTGAAGAGCATAATAATTGACGAACAGCTGCAACGATGGAGGTCACCATTCCTGACTCTGTTCCTAATACAAACTGAAGATGATCATCAATGTTTCTATCGAGTGCTTCTTGTACCCTACTTTTTATAAAATCTAGTATGTTTTGGGTGGACCCCACCACCCCCATCCCTCTTCGTTTTGCTTCCATGGCTAAAGAGAACATTTCCCCAGGGACTTCAAAATGAGCAGTAAGAAACGCATCGCAATACATGTCCTTAATCCTTTCCACAACTTCGTGCCCAAAGAGATGATGCACAATGCATGTTCCATCCTGACACAAACAATTCAATGTAAGAAAATTAAAATTTCACAAGAGATTAGTAACTAAATTACCTGAAAATAATGCAGCCGAGGCAACAATGAGCTGATTGAGTTTCTCGTATGTTCCGGATGTATCTTGGATATTTCTTCATCTGTCATGAATGTCATCTGCTGAAATAACTCAATGATGTTTGCACCCATGTAGGAATCCGGGCCATACCATACATTCAAGTTTGGTACTTCAGCAAAGGCCTGGTAAACAAAGCAATTACAACATGGGAGCATTTAGCTAAATGAAAGACATACTGAAAATCTGTTACCCAAATGAGAATGATATAGAACCTGTAAGATAGTTTGTACGACATTAGAAGAAGTACATGTAATTGTAGGCACAAGTTCGTGTGCGTGAGCTTTCGTCTCTAAAGAAGTATTAATGTAGACAACATGCAAGGAAGGAGAGGAATTAGAAGCTTCAGAGAGATAACTCGTGTATGCAGGGCTGGATGCAGCATCAGCGAGTGAGCAGCCGATTTGCTCATCAGACATCCTGTACACACCAACCTGCAATACCCTTATGTAAGTCACTGAAAACATAAATTGCAAAAGATTAAAAGTCTAATCCTTTTTATATAGTTTGCTACCTCTTTGATCATACAAGTAATAAAACCAACCAAAATTGGGTCAATAGATATGTTGCAAAGTGAAGCTTACCTCAGGAAAACCGGCCTGATCAAGAATGGCACGAACGTTTTCTGACATAAAATCTACCCCTAGAACAGCTATAAATTTGCATCCCGCTTTTGCCATGCTAACAGCACTGTCTGCCATAACCAATGAATCCGATATATGAATGTGAGGCCAAAGCTTCTGTGCAGAAGTTAGAACGCCTTGCACCTCCGGATCCATGTAAAAATGTGCAACGACTCCAACTTGCCTTTCCTTCAACAAATTAGCAAGCTCTTGAACCTTTGCATCATCAGGGAACAAAAACCTTGCCTGCAATCATACACAACAGCTATAAACTTAACCTGATGAATTTAAAAACTCAAAAACAAAAGAACCTCATGTGGTAAAACTAAGACACTAGGCTCCTAATTATCATGTTATGTCCACAGTTAATTTCTTGGAAGCTCCTATAGATACGCAAGCGATGCTATATAGACACACCATGCAACACCTATGATGGGGCCAAAATGGTCTAAAAGCCATATAACCTTGTTGGTAGCCAAATCAGTCATTTATCTATCAATCAAACACATCATAAGCGTCATGGTGAACGTCACCTCATATGAGCCCTCATACGACCCATGTGATTAGGGCTGGCAATTTCAGAAACGGACACGATAAAACGGCACGACCTTAACAGGTTTCGTGACTTAAACAGGTTAAAGACATGTTAGTAATTGTCATTTAAAAAAAAAAATAGAGTGTGGGTGGGGGGGTGATACTACACGTCCTCAAAATTGAAAAACCCACCAATTTTGAAATCGCATCTCACATTCACCCTCTCTTAGCCTCACCGTCAATCACATTCACTACCCTCAATCAATGACAACCTCACCATCAATCACATTCACTACCCTCAATCAATGACAACCTCAACGTCACTGTCCACGTCCATCGTCCCCATTGGTCATCTCCTCCACTGCATCTCACTCGCTCACTCCTACCTGTCCTCGTCGGCCGTCACTCTCTAATGTAAGTAATGAGTTTGTTATTTAGTCAAATTTTGTTTATCGTTCTCAAGTTGTTGTTGATTTCGTGAAAAAGACTATCCCGATGCTTCGAGGTGGTTTGTATCTTATCGTGTTAACATGTCACAAACATGTCCGTGTTTAGAAAAAATGACATGATACGTGTTCATGTCTAGACCCTCTACATCTTGGCTTATCGTTATCGTGTTAACTGTCTAGACCCTCAACATCTTGTCTTATCATGTCATGTGTGACCCGATATGCCAGTCCCACATATGATACAAGACAACCCGTATGACATGTAGTACTATTAAATTAATCCTTCACATCAATACAAAAACATAGTCAAAACCCTAACCTGCGCCTCGGCAAAGCTCCCTTTGGCCCCAACTCCATCCGCCGTAATCACCAACGACGGAAACGCCTCTCCAACCGCCTTCCCTTCCCGCTCCGCCACAAGCGCCTTAGTCCTCTTCTGCATACTAACCAACACATTATACCAACTATTAACCCTAGACTCAACCTTCCCTCCATACAACCCACCACCAACATTCAAACCCTCAAAATCCTCCATCCTCATCCCCAACACCTCCTCAGGCCTCGCTCCATCAAGCACCCAAACCAAACACGAACAAAACCCTTTAATAACCTCCGAATCACTATCAACCAAAAACCTAACCGTTCCGTCCCCATCCATCCTCACATCTAGCCACACCTGAGCCGTACATCCCATCACCCGGTTCGAACTAACCCTAACCGAACCGTCTAGCTCCGGCAGCCGGTTCGCGTAGTGAATAAGCCGCTTGACTCGGTCAATCGGGTCGGGTATGGAATTAAACTCGGATGTGAGAGTTTGAAGCTTTGATAAAGCGGATATGTGGCCGTCTGATGTAACAGATTGAGTTACAGTAACGGCTGAGCATGCAAGAGTAAGTCTAGGGTTTCTAGAAATGGATAATATAGGTGAAGGGGGATTAATATTAATATTAATATTGGATTTTATGGTTTTGAAGAAAGTAAAAGAAGGAATAGGGAGTCTGTTGAAGGAAGGAGAAGAATAAGTGGTGATGCTGAAAGCTGCAGTGTCCATCGTCGGAAAAGTTTTAACGGTGAAGATTCCGCCGCCGTCGATGGTGGTGGTGGATGATATGATGTTGAGAGGTCCAAGAAGGTTCAATGAAAGACAGGGTAGGGAAAAAAGGCTTTCTTATTGCCCGCGAAAAATGAATATAATACCTTTTCAAGTTTATCAAATAGGTGGGACCAAGCTTTTAGAAATTACCACTAAAATCATAGGGGTGATAATTTTACCTTTTTGATGGTGTCTTTTATTGTCTCTGAGTTTTGGAAACAGGTTCGTGTCTTATCGTGTTATTCTGATATAAATAAGTATTTTCGTGTCTTATTATGTTAATTTAGTATAAATAGGTGTTAACATATCTTATCGTGTTAACCTGATATAAACAGGTTCATGTTCTGGTTTGAAAAAAATGACATGATAAGTTATCCTGTCGGGTTTGGAAAACAGATTCGTGTTAGTATCTTATCGTGTGCATGTCTTAACAGGTTGGGTATACACAATTTGCCAGCTTTAAGTAAAATAAATATGTTGTGTATAATTTAAATTCGCTTACAAATTCCACAATGATAATTATGTCATGCTAGGGTTATCACCCTCCTTGTCCACCCTCATCACCGGCCTTGTGTAGGACACTTAATTTTTACGATACTGGTACTTGGTATAGTAACTAAAAAGGATGTGTTCGGAAGGTAATGGTTCGATTCGTTATAAACAACAAAGGAAAAATCAATCATATGTGAGTTGTTTAAATTGAAAAAAGAGGTTATCGAAACGTAGATAAAAACCAACATGTCACTGACGACATATTTCAAATTTAATGTTATTAATGTTATATTACTAAACACAATAAAGTAGAAATTGGGATAAGAAATGAATTTATGTAAAGTGATTTCTAGTAGTTGTATAACAAAAACTGGTTATGTTAAATTGAGAAGACAATTTTTTTGTTGTTTTTAGAAATTCTAAATATCTAAAGAAGGATAATGATAAAAAGTTTTTATCATATAGTGGATGGAAAATATCTGTCTAGTGAAATTTTGGTGGGTACATTTTATAAATTATATGTATCATTTTGGTCGAAGCAAAATTCGTTTCTTGTTTTGTTTGTTCTTTATGATGGGTACATCTAGAACCTTATTACCTTACCTTTTTATGTAGGGTCATGTCACATGGAAGCACAAGTCTTTTTTGGCTAACCACGGATCCGAAAAGACGATGGAACTTATTCATTGCTTTTGTAATTTACTTCGCCAACTATTACAAGTGCCTCTATTCTTTTGGCGGATTGATTCTGTGGCGAATCGCTTTCCATTCTTCAAAATTCGCCAATAACAAGTAATGACATACGCGTATTTATTTATTCGACGATGCATCCGTTTTTGTTTATCTAAACAGATTTAAATATGGTTTTGCTTTGAATACTTACACCCTTACTACTCACGTCTCGATTAAAAAAAAATTATAGATGTAGATTGAAATAGAAACTTTGCAAAGGTGTATGCAAAACTTTTGAAATGTCGTAAGTTATAGAGAAAAACAAATGTTTTTAAAAATTAATTATATTAATAAAAATCAATAGAAAGGGGTTTTTTTTTTTTTTTTTTTTGAAGGAAATTGAAATCGTGTGAGGAACAGCATTTGCAAGTTGTTATTGTAGTAATATATATAAAAAAAATTATCATCACCTTTTTTAGAAAAAGCTTGTCTTTTTAAGGATCTTTTGACTTATCAACAATATTTTTTTGGAAAAAGCTTGCTTTTGTATTGATCGGTTGTTAATGGTTTAGAATAGTTCCAAACCACTTATTACTCCATTTGGAAAAAGCTAGTAAAAGATATGTTGAGTGCTAAGATCCTAAAAAAGCAGTAGGAATTCATCAGTGAACAAATAATAGAAAAAAGATACATGAATCAGTAAAGAGTTAATTGAAACCACCCACTTTCTGCTACCAATGATGGTTGAAGAGCCTGACCTCCTATGAGGTTATAGGTTATAGGTTCGCGTGGCATATGACAGCAAGGTTTCCCAAGGAATGCCGTAAGCCGAACTCTAAAGCTAGCGTGAGCCTGATTAAGGTAATATAGTCTAACCAAAGTATCTTGCACGCAAATCTAGAAACTCGTTCGAAAAAAATAGTTCATTCATGTGATGTGGTGGATTAAGAAGGTTGTGCAAGGTGCCAAATTCAATTTTTCACCCAAAATCACAACCCAACTTCAATCAATATTTTATTAAATATGATTAAATTGAATATGATGTATATATTATTTTTGTATTAAATGGTTATGATAATGGAAAAGAAAAAAAATTAAAAAATGGTTGTGACAGGATTTTCATTTAACAATTTGATAGGTAAGAGGATTCCTAAACTAATCCACTCATCTAAGAGATAGCATCTTAATAAAATTAACCACGGAGTTGAATAAAAAATTTTAATTCAAAAAAATGATGAGCTCCATGTTTGAACTGGAACTTACAGCTCAATAGAATTGTTTCAATCAAATCGACACATATCGAGATCAACATACAAATTACAAAAATATATATAGAATCCTTTAACAGATAACCAACGATTTTATATAAAGCACTAAAAAACTTCACTTTAAATAATCATCTGAAAACGGGGAAAAAAAATACAACTTACAACCACCACGACGTTACCTGCTCTGAATAAAGTCAAGCAGGTAACCATGGCTTGTACAAAGCATAAAATCAGAGTAAAGCTGTAGTCAATCGGATGTGGTTGCTAACCATGCCTTGTCTAGGGCTTCAAATCTGTACAGTCAAAGAGCCCGCCCAGCATTCTCTCTCGATCTTTCCAATTGACCCACGTTTTAACTTCTACAAACTAATAGCGTCTAAAATGATCCCTAGTGAAGAAAGGATGTCTTAGCGCAGCTCGTGCTGTTAGCCTCTCTGATGGATCATATCTTAGAAGCCCTTGCAACAAATGAATCAAATCCCCTGCAGAATGATCTACATGCTGCATAATCAAGTTCTGCATTACAGAATCACAATTTTAGTACAAGATTTCACAAAATAAAAAAAAAAGGAAAAAACAATGCTTTTATTAAAAGTGAAACCTGAAGCCGAGGTAGCTTCGTCACAGCTTTGATACTTTCTCTTGAAGCAGCACCCTCAGGCCAGTCCAACCTACCCTTTCTCACATACTTCTCAGCGTGTCGGCTGTAAAAAAAAGTTATATATAGTTTGTAAAACAAGTTGTTACTATAAAAAGGTTTCAAACCCAGGAAATGTAGCGAAAATCTTACTCTGATCTCCTCAACATGTGATTAGGCAACGGGCCAAAAACTCTCTCCATCATTGCAAGATGTTCCAAGTTTTCATGAGTCTGGAACAACGCTTCACCCTGTTCCAAATAACCACAGTTTAAAGCATGATTCAAATTAAAAAAATAATCCTCAAAACGCAATTAACTAAAATATGGTACAATAGAGTTCAAACTCACTGTGCATAGTTCAACCAGAATACAACCGACACTCCATATATCACATGGGTAGCTCCATCCAAGTCCTAAAATAACTTCTGGTGCACGATAGTGACGAGTAGATACTATGTAGTTCTGATCCTGGCGGTCATATGTTGTACTACCAAAGTCGATCACCTTAATAGCACTTGATATTGGGACCCTTTTGGAAAAAGAACCATCTTTTGGTGACCTTGATGAGCCCTAAAAAACAGAAAAATTAATAAAACATTAGTTCAAGCCACCATTATTGTCACAAGTGCAAAAGCAACCCAATAACTCATACCTTGTAGTCAGGAACTTTCACAAATTCTGGAGAGACTAAAAGCACATTCTCAGGCTTTAGATCAGTGTGTATTAATCGCAATTCGTGCATAACTGCAATACATACAATAGTAGTCAATTAGTCTGTTCATTAGATGCCCAAAAAGTGTTATTTTTAGATAAAACAAAAGGTTTTTTAAAATGATGCATCACGGCCTCAAGAAACAAAATAGATATAGAAAGAACTAGCTTAAGCGATTACTACACACATGCTATACAATCCAATAGTTGTCTGCCAATCTCCCGAACTAGGTCAATTGGGAATGAACTATAATTGTTTTTGCGTAGAAAATCATATAAGCTTGGTCCAAGCTTCTCAAAAACCTGTTAACACCATTTGAATACACCCAACATCTTAACCCTAAAAATCTTTGTTAATTGGGGAAAACAAATCCACCATATTAATTATCATATCATATACTTACAATACAGATATGGTTACGATAGTCAAACCAGTTCCTTAATTGAACACAACTGCAAGGAATAAACCAATTTAACAACACAAACCCAAACACAGAACAACTCTTATGCAAATATATTTAAACCGCACAAGAAGAAAGTGAATGGTATTTGTCACTCACCGGTTGCCACCTTTGTCATGTTTACCAAGTTGTTGCAGCACGTCGATCTCGATCATAGCTGCCTCGCGATATTTCTTTATGCCACGGACAATTTTTATTGCAACCATCTCTTTTTTTTCTTTGTCCCAACATTCCAATACTTGGCCAAAGGTCCCTGAATTTAAATATATATATATCAATGAGAACGATTTGATACATTATCAATACCATCTACAATCTACAAATCCACAAGTTGTTCATAAAGCAAACTCACCTTCGCCCATTTTTCCATGAATCTTATCTGCAAGTTATGACAAAAACAAACGAAACTAAATAAGCAATCAAAACCATTAAAACTCTGTTTCATATTTAACTTTTATTTAAAACATAAACCACAAAATAATTCATGATGGGTAATTTCTTATTTATATGCAAAAACAAAAAAAAATGGTGTAGGCAACGATCAATGAAAAAACTTTTTTAACAATGGTGAAAGGTAGTTACATCGGGTAGTCAGATTATCTCCAACTGCGAACACATAATGTCCATCCTTATCATCTTGACGCCATGGGGGAGAAACATTTCGCGCAACACGTTTAAGGACGGATGAACTACTATAGTCTGATATGACCCCTGAAGGTGCAAAGCCGGTCACATTTCCGATCTCTTGTCCACAAAACAATCCTACCTGAGCCTACACACAGGGATCCATTCATGACCCTTCCAATATATTCATAATCATATTCTTACAGTTTGGTTTGTATGCAAAAGGCAACCGCACGTCACAAATTCATAAACTGCCACTACCATGTCAATAAAAGCAATTGAAAAGGCACACAATGCAAAACAGCCACTTAAGGATGATTGGTTTATCAAAAAACGTAGCTTCATAAAAAAGCTATGCAGTTATGGCGATCAAAATCAAATAAATATCATGCAGAATTTATATATGTATACACACACATAAGTATATATATATATATATATATAACATAAAACCTATATAATATTAACAGTAATATCATAAGTCAAAACACAAAAGTGTTCATATTTGATTTATCTTAAGCCATAGTTTATCAAGATTTAATCATAAGCCACGGAATCTTCTTCCAAGAGCACATCAACCAAGGCATTTTATGGGCTATTTCTTAATTTTGGCCCCAAATTATTGAATTTTAGTGTTGGCTTAGTTCAAAAACGTTGAATTTTACAGCTTTTTTCTTAATTTAGGCCCGAAAATATAACACCATCAAACCCAAGCCATGACCACTATCCTGGAACCAAATAGCGGCCCATAGCACCAATAACAGCGGTCCCACTAATTTACATTAGGACCGCTAATCGCTAGGGACTGCATAGCTAAAAAACCTTAATATACTCTTTACCTCAACATAAAGCTTCTTTAAACCACCGTAAAAATACCCAATATTAACAATTTTACACCAAAACCAGATTAAAAATCAGTAATATATTATTCTTGCATGTATATCATATAAAAACTTAGTTTAAACAAAGATACTTTAATTGTTATATCTAAAAACATAAGAACATAAATTTTAACATGAAAAAAATCTGTAACAACGAGTAAAAAGCAATTTATATGTTAATAAAACAAAACCTAATTCACAAAGAAGAATAATAACAAATAAAAAATAGCAGATCTAGTTATACAGGTCAAAATTCATCCAAAACAAACCGTTAAACAATTAAATATATCAAATCTAATGTGTTTACCTGTAAAACAATCAAATTTTAATATATAAAATCTAATAAAAGAATAATCAACAAATTAAACATATATAATATACCTTTGGTGTTAGAGGAGCAACGTCCCAACCCAAACGCTGTCGTTTTCGTGGCCTGAGATCCAATTGACTCATCGGAAACTCCGTAACACGTTCCGTCTCCATAACCGATTAATACAAAAGAATCTGATTATTATTGATCAATTGGAAGATGATGATGATGATGATGATGATGATGATGATGATGATGATGATGATGTATTCTGAAGAAAGATTTAGAGAACCTAATTTGGTGATAATATTGTGTAGATCTGTGAGGGATGAAGGAAACCCTAATATTGGCCAGACAACAAAGCGTCGGTTCGCAGAAGGTAATCCTGCCGTACACGTGTCTCGTGTTACGTACGTTGATAAGGGCTTTTAACTATTGGTCTGTTGACCGTGGTTGGGTTTACGAGTTGGTTTTGAACTATGGTTAGATTATTATGATTGAGGTGCTACTTTAGACAAAATGAAGAGAGTATTTCGGTAGAAAATACGATAATATTAGACCTGGCAATTTCAACCCATCTAGTTGAGTTTGGGTTGTTTTGAGTTTAAAATTTGACCTTGTGGGTTAAAATTAGTTTAGTATAATTTTCAAGGGGGTTAGGATGAGTAATTTTAATTGTAGGAAATAAGTAAGTGGGTCAGGATGGGTATGCCAAAAAAATAAATGGGTCAGGATGGGTATTTTTAGATAATCATATACAAATCTGAATTAAAACTCACCTAACACCAAAAGTGTTGGTGCCTCATAGAAATCAATGTCACTAAAAACAAAAAATTATATCTTTTGAATTTGTTGATAACCCAGTCGGTTTGAAACCGTTCGGGTCGTTAACGGACGACCATGTCGAAACAACACGAATCGGTTATCGGTTTTGGTTTGAACCAGTATTTTACCTTAAATTATCAGTACCCGTCCGTATAGTATATTTTCGATATTGGTATTAAGTTCTGGCAAAAATCGGTATCAGTTCGGTACAATATGTTATGGTACCGAGCTCATCCTTATTTTAGATCGTATTCTTTTTATCATAAAAAAAGACGCAAGGATGTTTATTTGGCATGAATACAGTATTTAATACTTTAAAAAAATCATTATTGTTATAACTTCAAAAATGTTACATGTATTTTAATATATCTATAACTTTAATTGTAAGAGTTAATAGCCATTTTCGTTCCTGAGGTTTGGGCCAGTTTGTCACTCCAGTACAAAAGTTTTTTTTTTTTTACAATTCCTTTCCTGAGGTTTGGATTTTTTTGCCAAATTCGTCCTTTCACTAACCCAGTTAAAAAATCTCGTTAATGTCAGGGGTAGGGTCGTCTTTTTACCTCAGGGACGAATTTAGCATTTAAAATTCAACTTTACCCCACACCCACCCACCCCCCCCCCCCTCTCTCTCTCTCTCTGGCAGAAATTTGTTGAATTTTTCCAACTTTTAGACCATGCGTAGTGGGGGGCTTTATTTATAAAGCCCCCCTTCCTGATTGGTCCACGTGGCTGCTGAGTCAGCATGGAGAGAGAAACTGAAAAAGGGGTGTAGTGGTATGAGCTTTATTTATAAAGCCCCTATTAATATTTTATTATATCTTTTTAATTAAAAAAATAATAAAATAATAAGAAGAGAGAAAGTGGCTGATGTGGCGAATTCTGATTGGAGGGGGGACAAGAGCTCAGGCGCTATATTTATAGAGCCCCACATTGATTTTCAAAAATGGAGCCCCCCTGTAATGGTGTGGGGGGCGCCATGTTAAGTCAAGGAAAAGGCCGTGATCCGGACTGGATGTCTGGCACATATTAGGTTAACTTCTGAGGATGGAAAGAAATTCAAGGTTTATGGCTTTAAGGAAGGTCATAATCATCCTTTTGTACATGAAAGTGACATTCATTTTCTAGCAGCAAACAGGAAACTGACACATACTCAAGAAGAGATGATATTCCAAGCCCCACTACACCCGGTCTTACATCTATAGAAGCTTGTATAACCTTGGCTTGCTGCATAAATAAAGTATGTCAAACAAAGAAAGATTTGTCACAACACACAATCAATTTATTAAGCAGATTTGCGTTGTAATATTATGTTTGTGATACGGACTTACGCATTCACAAATTCCCAATTAAGTATACCTTTGACCAGTCAAAGTGTGAAGATTATTGAATAACAAATCTAAATAAATGTTCCGTATTTTTTATCAAGTTCACCGAACACTATATTTACATCAATATCTAAACAAATTCTTGACACACTTATTTCAAAAAAGTACAAAACATACATACATATATATATATATATATATATATATATATATATATATGTGTGTCATCCCATGCAAAGTTTAAAAGAACGGAAACGAGCCTTGAGTTCGCCTCACCAGGCGTAAGCCTGAGGCGGAAAAAAAATATATAAAAATTCTATATCTTATAAAAAAATAAAGTAATTGACCTAAAAAAAAGTCTAAAACATAAAAAAAACAAACATCAAAATTGAAATAATTGACCCCAAAAGTCTAAAACATAAAAAAAAAACACATCAAAAACACCTCTTAGCGCCTCAGCCCTTAGAGATGTTTGTACAAACAGAACCACATGAGGCGCGCCTCAGACTCATTTTTTTAGCTTTTCGCCTTGCGGCGCAAGGCCTCAAATGTTTTTTATAACCATGATCCCATGATCATCAACATTGAACACATAACTAGGAAGAACCCCACTATATAACTCAAGAATTATACATATGTAAAACAAATATAATATCTTAATTTAAAAACACACAAAAACCAAACAATTCCCTAACAAAAAAAAAACTAATAAAATAAAAATCAAATAAAAAAACAATGTGTAGTTATTAAAGATGATCAGAACATAGAACCCCTTTCTTACACAGGAAATTTGCCTCTGTATGAACAAATATAATATTTAAATTAAACAAAAATAAAAAAAATAGAAACATATTTACAATCAAAAAA
This sequence comes from Ambrosia trifida, assembly GCA_028751855.1. NCBI lineage: Eukaryota > Viridiplantae > Streptophyta > Magnoliopsida > Asterales > Asteraceae > Ambrosia > Ambrosia trifida. The sequence continues at coordinate 138,782,595 of CM054123.1, forward strand.
CACAAAAACCCAACAATTTCCAAACAAAATTAAAAAAAAAGATTCATAATAACAACAATGTGCAATTAATAAAGATGATGAGAAGTAAAAAAAGATGCAATTTTTATGAAGAAAATAAAAAAAAGAGAGATACCCTCTTGCAATAGTTCTAGGATCTTTATCAGGAGCGATGGAGAGAGCTTCAAATGGTGATGTAAGGACGTTAACTTCATGGCTTATGCTGCCCATGTTGACCGATGGTTGACCAGCAGAGAGAGACTTAGAGAGTAAGGAATACTAATAGAGAGAGTGTGTGAAGAAGACGAAGAAGAAAGTAATATTAATAATAATGGGGGTGGGGTTTTAGAGAGAGAGAGAGAGGGGGGGGGGGGGGGAGGGAGGGAGGGAGAGAGAGAGAGAGGGGGGGGGGTGGGGTGGGGTAAAGTTGAATTTTAAATGTCAAATTCGTCCCTGAGTTAAAAAGACAACCCTACCCTTGACATTAACGAGATTTTTTAACTGGGTTAGTGAAAAGGACGAATTTGGCAAAAAAATCCAAACCTCAGGGAAGGAATTGCAAAAAAAAAATTTGTACTGGAGTGGCAAACTGGCATAAACCTCAGGGACAAAAATGGCTATTAACTCTTAATTGTAATGATAATAATATATTTTTTTATGAAAATTTCATTAGATATTCATCACATATTTATTATCCAACATAGCTTATAAATATATAAATATTTAAGTGACCCAATTATTAATAATGTTTTTCCCATATATCTTTGGCTTTATTTGGCAAACGTTAGTTGAGTTAAGTGTTAGGCCATGTAGAAGTACTGGGTTCAAACCATGTTTGTGGTAAGAATAATGAAAAGAGACTTCCTAGGACCAGAGCCGGTCCCAGGTTTTTGGATACCCTAAGCGAATTGAAAAGTCGAGGCCCTTTGAGTTGGTATAAAACATCGTAAATATCAAATGCAAAATTGATTTTTTTGTTACTCAATCTTAAATCGCACTACATATATAGGTTAGTATTACTGTAAAAAATAGTTGTTACATGGATAATCCTTGTTTCGCTTGATATTGAGATATTGAGCAACTGTTGGAGGTTAGTGATTACCCTTAATTTCGCTCATAATTTCTCTACCAATCGCCATCCATATCAGTTGCAATTAGCAACGTCGCAAATAATGAGGATAGGAGCTGAGGATGCGTTCAAGAAAAAAAAAGGATCTGCCCATTAGTTCTTCAAGTTTTGGGTCTGGACATTTTACTTGTTTGGTTTTTTATGTCTTTAGTTATTAGTTTGTAAATTTAGGCTAAATACACATGTAATATATGAAGAAAGTAGAAAATAAAAATTGGAGGCCCCTACTTTTTGGGGGCCCTAGGCTTTTGCTTGGTTTGCTAAGACTATCGGGCCGGCCCTACCTAGGACGGTGAGGTTCATGCCCCGATCTCTATGTCCCTCAGTTAAGAGGAGGTTAGTATTTGAAATCATGAGATGCCTCACCGATTCCTACGTGGAAGAAACCTTCAAAGCCTAGAAATCATAAGTAAAACATCCCAACCCACATTACCATGTACATTTAACCTAAATGATGCATCGGTATAAGCATGGTAGAAATCAAGTTTCACTTGTATGTTACATTGTTTTCAACTAATATGTAAAATTAATGATTAAGGATAGGGCTGGCAATTTAGACATGAACAAGATAACCTGATATGAACCTACATGAATTTAACAGGTTTCGTGTTTGGCCTTAACATGTTTCGTGTCTATAACAGGTCGACACGTTAAGACCCGTTTATTTTCGTGTTGTGTTCGTGTGTTACCTGTTTCGTGTTCGTGTCTTATCATGTACGTGTCTTAACAAGTCTTATCGTGTTTCTTATCATGTATTGTTGTGTCTTATCGTGTATTGTCTGGTCTTATCGTTGTCTTGTCGTGTTAACTTATTTTACTAGGTGTTCCTTATCATGTCTTGTTGTTCGTGTTTGAAAAAACTGACACGATTAGATTTCATGTCGTGTCGTGTTTGTGTTTACAAGTTTCGTGTTTGTGTCTTAACAATTTCGTGTCTTAACAGGTTCGTGTAACCTGTTATGCCAGCCCTATTTAAGAATACTAGTGGTAATGCCCGCGCGTTGCCGCGGGTAGTTATATATTTTTTTGGCGCATGTTGCGTGATTGTATAGCCTTCTGGATTGACCCATGGCTGACTAATGTCCCTCTTATGGAATTAATGCCGAATTTGTTTAGAAATGAGTTTTTTAAGAGAGCGCTTGGTGCAGGATGGCGGGTCAATCGTTTTTAATTGGGCTTGGAAGCGACAGGTTTTTGATTCGGGTGACATGTCCCAGTTTCATCAGTTGTGCAACATGTTGGGTTCGGTTAAATTGGTTCGAAGGGCTGACAAATGAAATTGGCTGGGCGCTGCTACAGTAACCTACAATTAGATGGCATGTATAATTTTGCCAATGTACTACTTCATTTGTTCCAAAAATACTGCACGTCTCTCTTTGGGAGGTCAATCCAAATTACTTAATTCCCACTTAATATCCTTGCAAGTATTCCATATAACATTGATAAATATTTATACAGTAACTCGGCATGCATTTTCATGACATCATCTGCCCTATGGTTGAATTCTATGCACATCAATGTGGTTGTGCAGGCCGATAATGGACTCTTTATTCCTCTCGTGAGGGTTAGACACTATAACTTAATTCTCAGGTGGTAAAATGGGCGGGTTAAACATTTTTTGTGGTTCGCCATAAAAAACGATAGGTTGGCCACTGAGTCCATTACACATCCACCCCTGCACCATATCCTTTTAAATTCTTTGTATATGCTAATTGATGTTAATATCTTATAACCCAAAAGTCCTAAGTTGTAAAAACATACAACATTGTATACCTTCATTACAAAATTAATATTATATATTTTCTTCCCTCTTGAACATGGTCAAGTTGTGATGACCCATATATAAATTTTTGAAAAATTTGTTATATCTTGTAAAGAGTTAATGTATTTAAACATGATTACAAAACTATATCATTAGAAGTAACAAGATATTTTCTTTCGGATATAATGATTTAAGACGTCCCAGTGCATTTAGGTAAACCTTTGACATGTAATGATGTGACCGTTCTATATTTGAGTTTTAATAGTCTTACCATATTTACTACGCCCTACGCATCTAAATACTGATAAGGCAGATAACCTATGACTATTTTCATTTTAACCATAGTCTACAAATAACTAATCAAATTGTATCACATTCATTAGTTTTGGTTTGGTCATGTAACAGCTAGTAGAATCTTCTGTTCAGAAAGCGACTTATTTGTTTTTTTGGTGGTGAAACAAACCGTTCTTGTTAGATTAAGTATAAATTTCTTCGTGTATGAGAATCATTTTTTTTTACCTCAATCTCTTAGTAATCCTTATTAGTTGTTTTCAACGTCTGTTGTCACTTTAAAAAAGTCATAAAATTTTGAATAAGATGCTTTCAGGAGGTATCATGTATAAAAGACTTTTAACCCGTTTGAGATTTTATATAACCCAAATCGACCCATTCACAAAAGTATGGATAAAAAAACGCCAAATCTAAATTGGGCTGAAAAAAGATTTGAGAATCAAAGATTATTAAGAAGAGATGTATTACCGGACTGGTGTTTACGTAGAGCCTGGGCCCACAAAAACTAACCAATGGGTCAGTTTGTGTTATGTTCAAATGGGTAAGAAAATCAGAAGCTTTGGCTAAAAACTCGCCAAACGGGTTGAAAATCGTCCAAAGTGTATTTATAATGCGCACGCCCTTCTAAATAAGTTTATTCAAATAGCAAAATCGTATTTTTAAAAGTGTTTCCAGTCGATCCGACCCACGCTAAAAGCTACCCTACCTTAATGCACTTAATTATCGAATTTGGATTTTGCAGGCAACAGTAATCAATTTTTAAACACACATTCAAATACATGCACGTCCTAATAACTTACAAAATAAAACTCACCAAGAGTTGGAACAGAAGGTGTAGGCCTTTTTAGTTTTCAGTGCCACTGGTTGGGCCAAACTTGTCGGAACAGGAGTTACAAGTGTTTCAATCTCCCATGGAGATACCCTTTCTGGTCTCGTAATAGATGCAGGTTCGTCCCATTGAACCTAAGATAGATACAAGTTAGTTTGAAGATTCTTTGTTTTCTTTTAATGAATGCATCCTTGTTTATTAAAATCACAACATATGTTAACCTTCAACGAGCGCCATTTAGAGGATTCCCACCGAGGAGATATGTCTTCAACTGCAACTATTGTCCCCGTAAACCTGATTAACAGAGTGAATTATGGCATGACAGCATTGGTAGAAACTCAAAAAAGACGTGATTATTGCAAAACTCGAAGTCAGCTTCTTTCCGGAGAGTCCTCACCCTCAAATGGCATCTTAAATCTGATGCCACCAGTAAACTTATTGTTTACAGCTTCTATATACTTGTTCAAGCTTATAATGAACTGACTTGTCCTAGAGAAATTTCAACAAACTTCAGGAACGGGATCAAGGTCCAATTTTCTCCATTTATTTAATTGGTTTATAAGAACTTGTTTATGGATAACTGATGCATTAATATTCCATTTCTTAAATGTTGCTTCAAATTTTATAAGTTTTGGGAAAATTTCAAATCGTTTGACTCGTTTCCTTTTTAGCTAGTTTTCTTTTTGTCTTACTAATTTGACCCATTAGAGATGAAATATAACACTTATCGGCTTATTAATAAGTAAACAGATTACCTCGGTTTGTAGTAAACAGCAAAACGGGTTTGGGTCGAAACAGCATGTCATGCAGTTGCAAGCACACCAAGGTGCATGCTCTGGCTAGAAATTACCGAAGATGGCATGGAGGCTTGTTGATGGGCAAAACGTCTAACTCCTACCCGTAGTTCACCAATTTCCCCCTATACATACATAAAACGCTTAGTCAGTCAATAAGTTAAAAGAACTACAGATCACATACCAATTATAACATATGTGCATGAAACTAACCACAATAGCATAATAACTTTACCTAAGAAACACAAACGAATCCCCAGCCACTAATTTCTTACAAGTAACAAAAGTACTCCATCCGGTTGTAAGCAAATGCCTTCTGGGTTGACCTACCGGGTCAAAAAGGTATCAAGAAAGGCAATAATATAGTTATTGATATGAACCTAAAGGGGGTGTTTGGCTCTGCACAAAGTTTAAAAGTACGGAATCGTGCCTCAAGGCGTTTTTCATTTTATATATCTTATATAAAATGAGATACTAACAAATTTCATCATCAGATTCATAAAAAAAACACACTTTAAAAAGACATTGAATGTTTGAAATTGACACAGAACGTATAAAACATAAAAAGCAAACATCAAAAACCCTTGAGGTGCCCCTGAGGCGCATATACAAAATAACACCCTGAGGCGCCGTCTCCGACTCGTTTTCTTACAGAATCGCCTTGAGGCGCGCTTCAAGGCATGTGCCTAACACGTTTTTTTTAAACCATGGTTGTGCACATACAAAATAACACCATGAGGCGCCGCCTCTGACTCGTTTTCTTATAGAATCGCCTTGAGGCGCGCTTCAAGGCATGTGTCTCACACGTTTTTTTTAAACCATGGCTGTGCATTTAAACTGATGCAATGATCGAACTTTAGTTGTGAGAAATATGATTGTTGAGAGATTAAATTTTTTTATCATATATTATATTATTATTTGATTCCGGTTTTGACTAAAGTAGATCATAATAATCACTTTGAAAGCACACATCCAGACGCCCCTAAAGTTGTCACATATACACAAGTAAGTAAGATCATAGTGACCTCTAAAGATATGCTTAAAACGCCACTCAAATCCATGAAGATCCTTAGCTACTAACTTCTGAGTAAGTGTTGGTTGATTCATGTCCTAAACAAACTCAACAAAGTAAGATATCAAAAAGTAGACATTTGAAACTGGGTTTGGTGGGGGTGGGGGTAGCAACAAACAAAAAAAGTACAAAATTACCAAAGGAGGTAGGCATTCATTAGCATGCTTCCGAAGCACTATAAAAACCACCATGCGTGCTTGTATCCGAGACTGTCAATACTTTGCAAAAAGAGTGAACCTTTGGTCAAGGAGGCTCTGCAAAGCATTCGTCAGGACTCGTGGGATCGCTATCACTTTGCTACGGATTGTTGCAAATAAATTATTTATTTCACAAACAGCATAAACCTCCTACAAAACTTCAAGTATTACAAACTAAAATCTTACATTTGGTTCTGGAAGTAAAGTTATTTGAGCATACACTTCATCGGTATCCTGTTCAGCCTGCAAATTTAACCAAATTCAACATCAATGCCTCTTCAAACCGACAAAACCATACGTAATCAAACGCTTTTGACAGGCAAATGTGACAAACCAGTAGCTGAGTATGAACGGCGTGACAAAGGATCTTTGATTTGAGGTCGAAAAGACTAATCCCCTGACTCAATTCCTGATTTGTTGATGCCTTTAACTATAACAACCATACAAATCATATATCCCAATTATAGCAAATTAAAACCAACAACCAATGTAAATCTATTTATTATCAATTGGTTTACAAACACAATAACATCGTGTACAAGCACATAAAGTTACATAAATTTAATAAAAAAACATGAATTGATAATGCAAAGTTCACATACCTGGTCTAAAGCCACAATGTCTAATTGGGTCTCCCGAATGACCATGGACATCTATAAACAGACCAGATTTGAAACAGATCTGACATTTAATTGGCGATTCCAAGGCTTGTAATTGGTCACAGTTATATATACTATTGAATACCCCTTTCAGTCTGCTCATAATTGTAGATGAAGGTCATGCGATTAATTCGTCCTATTGAATGGTGTAATTGATAATCGATATTGATGAATTCAATGTATTGAATGGTGCAATTGATAATCAAAAGTTAATGGAAAATGGTTGGTGATTGATTACCCTAATAAAGAGATTACAGAAGGTGGAAGGTGAGAGGAGGGAGGGTAGTAAAGGAATGATGCTTTAGTTTTTAACTAATATCACAATATAAAATTACACTAATAGCCTTGTAAGTGTCTTAATATACCTCTAGGTGACTAATTTACCCCTATCAATTAAGCTTTATTAAGTTGTATATGTAGCTACAAAACTTGTACCCATAACAAAATTACAATCTTAGTCATCACTTCTCCTTTATAATGTACTAGTATATTATGCTCGCGCGCTTCGCTGCGCAAATACAATTCTAAAAAAACATGGTAGCGTATTGCATTCTAATTTGGCTAAATTTCATAAAGCATGTCTCTTTCTCGCTCTCATTCATTCTCATAAGAGACAGCTTTTGAAAGTAAATTTAAGATTTAACAATCAAAATTACAATTCTTGTTTTTTTTACTCCCCACATATGTTTTTATGTTTATTTTGTTCATACAATCATTCAAGCTTAACTTTCTTAGTATAATATAATGATTTTAGAATTTATATTTATATTATAGTCATTTTGCAATTGATCTAGACGGTCACTTTGTCTTTTTAATTGAAATCATATAAGGGTGAGGAGCTTCAAAACAACTCACATGATAGTAATGAATGTGATAATTCAAATACATTAATAAGTCTCTAAATTGATTATATAGTTATAGTACAAGTGCATAATGCAATAAGGGGTATTATGGGGAACTTTTACATGACATATCTATGTTAAAGCATGAGTCTCTTGATATCCCATCTTAAAATGGATGTAAAATTACTTTTCTAGACATGTCTCTTCCTTAATAAGGTAACATAGAAACATAGATTATAGATTACTAGTGGGGAACCCGCGCGTTGCTGCGGGGGTACAATTTAAGCGTGATATTCGTTTATGTTAGTTTATCAATCCTTTCGTGATGTATTGCGTAGTATTTTTGTTATTAGTTTTATTCGTATAATTTAATTACATATTCGCAGGACTATATTCAATTAAGATACAAGTACAACACGTTTAGTACCATCAAAAATAGTGAAAACTGATATTACTATAAATAGCATGAAAGGCCATCGCATAGTCTTAAGATGAAGAGGAATATATTGTATCAAATTTACGTGGCTAACATGTTTATATATTCAATTCAAAAACATCACTCTAATCCTTGATTGTCCATAATTTATTCACTTGAATTTTCAAACATACCACACCAAGATCAAATACTAATGTAATTTATTGTTATTCCTTTCGAAACAAACCATATTTGACTATTTAAAGTCACAATAGCAATTAACAACCAAATAAATATTGCCTGCTTAGATTCTTAAGATAAATACAAAGTATAAATTTTAAAAAGTACACACAGAATACAATCCTATTGTTAAAGTTATGCTATATGAAATTTGTTGCTTAATCTTGTTATCTTCCTTTAAAGTTATGCTACCCTGACAAGAAGTATAGTTGTTATCTACTTGTCTTTCCTTCGCTTAGTTTGAATCAAATCTTATCTATTACTTATCTAGGCCTTCATATTGTATGATGTCTTTAAAAGATATTGTATTAGGGTTAATTTTCTGTGTCTATTATCAAACTCAATGCCCCATTATATAGGGGAGGATACAAACAAACCCTAAGAATAATAAGGAAACAATATCCCAGCTATACAAGGGGATAATCTCTTAATAAATACAATAATATATAATTAATAAATACAAGCATAATTATCGGCTAATACTCCCCGGCAGTTTGAACGGGTTTAGGAGAGACGCTCAAACTGGAACGAAAAGACTGAAACAGTTGCTTGGAGAGCCCTTTTGTGAAGATATCTGCATACTGGAAAGCCGAAGGTATATGTAGAACACGAATGTCCCCCACACGAACTTTTTCTCTGACAAAATGAATATCAATCTCAATATGCTTGGTACGCTAGTGTTGCACCGGATTATCAGACAGGTATACAGCGGAAACATTATCACAATAAACTATAGAGGCCTGTCGAAGAGGATTTTGCAGCTCAAGTAATAGATTGCATATCCAAGCAGTTTCAGCCACGGCATTTGCCACGCCCCGGTACTCAGCTTCAACGCTTGATCTTGAGACAGTGGGTTGACGTTTAGAAGACCACGACAAGAGATTGCCACCCAAAAACACACAATACCCGCTAGTAGAGCGTCTTGAATCAGGACAACCACCCCAATCGGCGTCCGAATAAGCAACCAGTGAGGTTGTGTTGGACTTGACCATTCGCACACCATAATCAGCGGTACCTTGAATGTACCATATAATCCGTTTCATGAAAGCAAAATGTGTATCCCGTGGGTCATGCATAAACAAACAAACCTGCTCTACGGCATAGGTGATGTCAGGACGAGTGAAAGTCAAGTATTGTAAGGCACCAGCCAAGCTACGATATAACGTAGGATCAGAAAATCGAGGACCATCCGTGGCACTAAGCTTTGATGAGATATCAACTGGATTGGTGCAAGGTTTGCACGTGGTCATACCTGCTCGCGAGATTATATCTTTGGCATATTGTGTCTGAGTTAGAAAAATACCATCTTTCAGGTGATCAACCTGAATGCCCAGAAAATGATGTAAGCGCCCTAGGCCAGTCATTGCAAACTCTCGTGAGAGTGTATTTATGATCTCGCGTAAAAACACATCATTAGAAGCTGTCAACACAATATCATCAACATACAGTAAAAGATAAGCAATGTTCCCCGAGTCACGGCGATAAATAAATAATGAGTGGTCACAAGCGCTGCCTTTGAAGCCGTGAGACGTAATATAGTTGGCAAACCGCGTATACCACGCCCTAGGTGCTTGTTTGAGGCCATACAACGACTTCTTCAGGCGACATACCAAGTGTGGGAAACGCCTGTCTACAAATCCAGGCGGCTGATGCATGAATACGGTTTCTTTCAACTCCCCGTGTAGAAAAGCATTCTTGACATCCAACTGGTGGATGGGCCAGGACCTGGAAACTGCAAGAGATAAAACTGTACGAATAGTAGCCGGTTTAACAACCGGACTAAATGTCTCATCACAATCGATACCCACTGTCTGTGAATTACCATTGACCACTAGTCAGGCTTTATAATGTTCCAAGGACCCGTCAGAATGAAACTTGTGGCGAAATAACCACATACATCGAATAACGGGCCGGTCCGTGGGTCGTGGAACGAGTTCCCATGTCTCATTCTCCAATAAAGCAGAGAATTCTGCCTGCATAGCACGTGACCAGTTTGGATCGGCAAGGGCCTTGGCATAGGTAGTAGGCACGGGTGAGATAGTAGTGGTGTGTAATGAGGCAGGTGGTTGTTGTGTGCGAGATTTAGAACGGGTGGTCATGGGATGTTGATTGATTTGTGGGATAGGGGTGGCCGAAGTTTGGGGAGGTGAAGGATTGGGCTGTACTATGTGATGTGAAGGTAGGCTGGAAGGCTGGTGGGCGGTATGAGGAGGCTGAATAATGGGCCGGGGCTGGTGGGCCTGGTTTGTGGATGAAGGTGGCGGATGGGCTGAGGTAGTGGGCTGGACAGGTTGCTGTTGGGTCGAATTTGGGGGCTGAACTGGAGGAGCAGGTCGTGGCCTGCGGGAATATGTGATGGGATAGTGTGTAGTGGGGGAGGTGCGGGTGGTAGGAAAGTGAAATGGCAACTCGAGAAGAGGTGAATCGTCAAGAAAGTTGTAAGAAGTGGACGATTGAGGAATGGAATAAGGGAAAACATGTTCATCAAAGGTGACATGTCGGGAGATGTGGACCTTACCGGTTGTGGGATCAAAACACCGGTAGCCTCGGAAATTCGGGGGATAACCAAGGAAGATGCATCGGATGGCCCGTGGATGAAGTTTGTGAGGGGAAGTGGCGGAGGTGTTTGGGTAACACGCGCACCCGAACACACGTAAATGAGTGTAGTCCGGGTGGCGTAGATAAAGGGCAAAGGTAGGGGTGTAGAAATTCAACCTTTTAGTAGGAAGAATATTGTGTAAATAGGCGGCCGTATGCAACGCTTCTACCCAAAATGAGGGTGGAAGGTTAGCATGAATTAAGAGAGCCCGTATGACATCATTTAGCCGGCGAATCATGCGTTCGGCACGGCCATTTTGTGGTGATGTTTGAGGGCAAGAAAAGCGGAACACGAGTCCATGGTGAGAGGCGAAGCTTTTGAAAGCATGGTTGTCAAACTCGCCCCCGAGGTCACATTGGAAAGTTTTAATTTTCATATGGAATTGGGTTTGGATTAAGGTGTGAAATTTGGAGAAGGTGGGAAAGGTTTCGGATTTGAATTTAAGTGGGTATACCCACACAAAATGTGAGAAATTGTCAATTAAAACCATATAGTATTTATACCCGGATTTACTGGTTACGGGTGATGTCCAAAGATCACAGTGTATGATGTCAAAAGGTGCAAATGTATAAGAATTAGAATCATAAAACGGCAATCTTTTACTATTAGAAATTTGGCATGAGTTGCAAAGTTTAGACAAATTGTCTTTATTACATGAAAATTGAAAAGTACGACGTAAAATATCAAAAGCTTGAGCCCCCGGGTGACCAAGACGGTCGTGCCATGGTAAAGAGGTGGAAGCAATGAAGCATGCTTGAGGAGGAAGTTGTGGTGGTGTGAAAGGGTAAAGATCCCCGGTGCTGTTATGGCGTGAAAGAGTACGCTTAGTGACGAGATCCTTCAAAGAAAAACCAAAGGGGTCAAACTCAATAGATACATTATTATCACGTGAGAAACGTCGTACAGAAATAAGATTTTTAATGACATGAGGACTGTATAAAACATTTGGTAATATGTAGGTTCGGTTTGGTAGGGTGTGAAAGCCCGTGCCGGATCGTTGAACTGGGACACATTGACCATTACCGACAAGAATTAACTTATTTAAAGGAGATGAGTTGGGAATAATAATTTTACCTTGATCCCGTGAGACATGTGCTTCGGCTCCTGTGTCCATTATATCTTGCTGCCACGAAGCGTTCGGCTGATTCACCTGCATATTCTGAAAAGCCGCACTTAAATCAGTAGGACTCAAAGCATCATACCCAAACTGCTGAGGGCTGTATCCCAAAGGAGCAGAGTAGCCAGTAAAATGGGCCTGAGAAGACTGGCTGTTGGGCTGAGAAGGCTGAGAACTGGGCTTCCAGTTGGGCTATGTGGGATATGGGCATGGAGGAGGAACCCACCAGGTCCAATTGGGATAAGACATCTGTTGCTGTGGCCCATAAGATGGATTATTTCCTGGATAAAACATACGGCCAGAACCTGAAGATCCCGCTGCTGAAGATCCCGACGACCGGCCATTATAGCCACGGCCCCTGTAGCCACGGCCTCGGCCCCGGTAATTGCTGCGATTGGTGTGCTGATCCTGTGAAGGGTGATCGGCAGGTGGGTTTTGTGTTGAAGGTTGAGCAGTGGGTGGTGTAGCGGCGACGAGGACTGAAGATGAGGTACCCTTTTGTGCCTCAATCCGAATCTCTTCGTCATGAAGCAGGCTAAGGGCCAAATCCTAATCCGCGTCGCGATTGTTGATAAATGAAGCAGTGGTGTTGTATTCTTATGGGAGACCCCGCACTAATTGAAGAACAAGTCTGGAAGGGCTTACCGGGTGATCGACATCAGCAAGCCGATTGGCCAGACTTTTGAGTTGCTGACAGTTATCATCAAGGGATGAGCAAGCAGCCAAGGTTAGGTTACAGAATCGGGTCTCGAGAGTAGCAGCCCTAGCCTTCTTGTTGCTGAGAAACACCTTCTCGAGCTCTACCCACGCATCACGAGCAGAAGTGTTGTGGTCAAGGACACGATCAAGGTATTTATCCGAGACAGTGTTGAGAATCCATTGTAGAACGAGGGCATCCAACTCCTTCTATAACTCGTATTCGGGAGAAGTTATGTCAGGAGGAGGTGTGCCATCGATGTGGTTTCCGACTTTATAAGCAGTAACGTGCAGGTTGAAGAGTTTTACCCATGACGAATAGGTCACAGTTGTGCCATCTAGGGTTCGGATCTTTGTCTGAATGTTTGTGACGGTATAGGCAGGGTGTAAAGCTAATGGTTTTGCGGCAGAGGAGGTTTCTGTGGTGGTTTGATCAGATTTCGCCATGGGGACAGATTATCAGAAGTTGGCCGAAGCCTCTTAGAAGAAAAAGAAGCAGATCAGATGAACAGGAAAGGGATTAGAGCTAAGGTAAATAGAACAGTAGCTCTGATACCATAAAAGATATTGTATTAGGGTTAATTTTCTGTGTCTATTATCAAACTCAATGCCCCATTATATAGGGGAGGATACAAACAAACCCTAAGAATAATAAGAAAACAATATCCCAGCTATACAAGGGGATAATCTCCTAATAAATACAATAATATATAATTAATAAATACAAGCATAATTATCGGCTAATAGTCTTGGGTATACATTATGAATATTATCAATCTATTAATTTTTGGTGATTGGGAATAGTACTCTCGGTAAAATAGTATGGTCAGCAGTAGAGTTTTTTGGTTAACACGGTAAAAGTAAACATATAACATGCCAGCAATGAAGTTGAACAGGTAAAACTATGGCACATGTGTAATTTGTGTGTATCATGGGTATCGTGTCACCTTAAAAAAAGCTGAAAGCAGGGCTATCTTTCCACGTTTATTCTACGTGTTGTTCTTTCCATGTTTACGTTCCACGTTTATCCGCGTTTATGCTACGTGGAGACCTGTAGCTTTTATAGATCATATATTTATATGCATTGCAGGCATGAGACAACCAAATATATGAAGCAGTTAAGTCACCGTCAGGTCCAGCATAGAGAATTAAAGTTCAACATCTATGGATGTGCCAATGTGGAAACGGTTTCGGCGACTAATGAAGACTGATGGTGCTGGAGTTCGATAGTGGGAGCAAAGACGACAATTTTATTTAAGGTTGTCTCCGACGACATAGCGCCACCAAACACGCACACCACTCTGAACCGTCTATGGCGGTCCACCATTCCAGCCGTCGATGGCGGATCTGAACGAAATCTGAAAAAATGGCTGTGGTGAGTGGTGGATCTAGAGTCACGATGGTTGTCATCGTTGCCTTTCCCGGTGGCAGTCATTAGTTTTATAGAGAGACGTAGAACTCAGCAGGAATGACGTAAAAGTACACCTTTGAAGGTTGAGGCACCATTTTTTTTCCATGTTCTTTTCAGTTATATTACTTTGTAATAATTACATCTTAAACTTATAATGTAATTTTTAATTATTCTGTTTATATTTAGAGATGTCGGATCTGTTGACATAAAGCGGTTGATCTTTTTTTTAAGTTGTTAATCACAAGTGTTATACCCTCTTCCCGGATGAGAATGAACCATAAACCAAAATAGAACGAACAAACGATGCAAGTAATTTTAGAGGGTGTTTGGGATTGAGTTTGGAGATGCAAAAGTGCTTTTGGTCAAAAGTGTTTATTAGCTTATGACTTTTTAAAAAGGAGTTTTAAAAAAAGTGTTTGAATTAGCTTTTAAGATGAGAAATGTCAAAAAGTCAATAAATTGTTGTTTTTAAGTGTTTCGCTTAACTTATTGTGAATATTGGTTGTATGGGTGGTAGATTTGTAATTTTTTTTTTCCAAAAGTCAAAAGCCAAAAGCCAGGATTTCTAACTTTAAAAAACAGTTTTTCCACCCTTAAAAGCCAAAAGCCAAAAGTTAAAACAGAAAGTGCTTTTGGGTTACACAAACAGCTTATTGACTTATTGGCTTTTTGGAAAATCCAATAAGTCAATAAGTTGTTTTGAAACTCAATCCCAAACACTATCTTATTATACACTTTTTTATGGAACTTATCTTTGCTTTTGATATGTAATACAACTTTCATATAATTACATTGAGCTGTATTAGTGATATGTTATATAAAGTTCTATGAACATATCAATTTTTTATACCAAATTGCCAATACCAGACTAAACCGTTGAGCTGTCCCGCGCAACGCGCGGAAAAATCCCCCTAGTTAATATTTAAAAAAGTCTTCACCCTATATGAGATTTATTATATGTTATGTTATTATTACTTATTGTATTGATAAAGATTTAATTGTTCTTTTAAATGTGTCTTACAAATTTAATAAAGAATGCAAATGGATGGACACCACATAAATATGAGATTTATTGTATGGTTATTTTATTATTATTTATTGTATTGATAAAGATTTAATTGTTCTATTAAATGTGTCTTACCAATTTAATAAAATTACTATTTTACCCATAAAAATGAATGTGAAATGACCATTTTAGCCGTCCAGGATACACTATATATATATATATATATATATATATATATATATATATATATATATATATACTAGCAGGAACCCGCACGTTGCGGCGGGGTTAGCTAGGTTTGCGAGTGTTTTGATTTGGTTATCAGATTGAGGATGCATAATATGTTGTTTCAGGGTGTAACAGATGTTATAACGATTATACATTGCATAAGAATAGTGGTTGTGACATAATTTGTACATGCTGTTGGTCGTTTCTAGACATGACATAATTTGTAGTTGAACTCATTGTTGCTTGTTTATAGACTCCTCTTGACAAAAACTTTATTTCCGAATTCATGACTTCCAAAGAACTTTTAAAGCACCCATATGATCATGTTAATAATACGCCTAAGCAACAATAACATTCAAATGTATGTTTTTTTTTAACTATATGCCATCTTTCTTCATCTAACTTAAGCATACGACTGATTGACATCACTTAACTCTACCCTCTAGTGTTATGATAATAGTCACAAGACTATAAGAGATCTATGTTTTCTAAGCACAAGGTGGAAAAAAGGCTCACGCCCAAGACAAAAAAAAAAAAAAAATGGAAAACAAAAGTGCAATAGTAAGAAAATTAAGAAGTTGTACAATAGGCATTAGAAATTCAATAAAATTTCTTTTTGGAATGGCAACGACAACTTTATTCCATCAAAACATTTAGTTCAACATGGCAAGTTGCTATAATGAACACACATACGAAGCAAAGTTTGAGGCAAATTACAAGACATGAAGTATGACTAAACTAAATCAAAATGTCGCCATTCCACCCAAGTTAGGCTTGTGATTCTTGGTCAGATCAATATCCATTCATATGTCGTTTCTGCCTTTGAAAATTGTTTCGTTTTTCAAACTCCATATAGTTCATAATACGAGTAGATAGACAGCATGTAATAACTTCTTTCTTTTTGATGATGCAACCACCCATTCACACATTGTATATGTTTAGCCACCAACCAATGTCTACTGAATATAAGCAAAAAACAATATTTTGACATACAGTACAGAGTACATTGATCGAGTTGAAAATCTTAACAATAACTTAAAATAAAAACTTGATTAAAAAACAACGGAAGCAAGTAACCTGTAACTTGATTCAAGCTTGTTGTGTACCAATCGATCCTCCCATGGCCCCCTTAAATACTTTCTGAATGATTACACATGAATAACGATTGAATTGAAGTTCATAAGTTTGGAAGAAGGAGAGGAAGAAAGATGATCAAATCGAAGTGTGCAGGTTTCTAGAAAAATAAGAATGAACGATTAAAACGAATGGGCCGATTAAATTCATGTCTTTAATGTGAGGGTAATTACTCCTTCAATTCGCGATCGATTGAAGTTCGCCCCACTTTGAATTTTGCTCTGAATCCTAATAAATTGGTCTTGAGAGTGAGGGAAATTGAAAAGACAAAGATGCGAGTGATCAGAATTGGCGTATTGAAAGAATCTAAGAGACACGTCTTACTCATGGGATGTTGTAAGTGGTTGTACATATAGGTTTAAAACTTGTTTTGTTATCAAGTTACTATTTTAACAACAAGGAAGATGTATTTATATAAGTTATAATAAAATAAAATTAAATTAAAATAAAAAGCATAAGTTAATTATTGTTTTTAATTACCGCAAAGTTATTTAATAGTTGCATTAAAATTGTCTTGTTAATATAATAAAATTACAATTTTGCCCATATAGCTGATTATAAAATGACTTCCTTGCTTGTCCAGAACTCACTATATAGTAGTATAGATATATAATATAATATAATATATATATATATATATATATATATAGACAAAAGATCAAATACAAACAACTTTTTCGTACGAACTGTACGAATACACGGAAAAACACGCGGGCCGTATATAACTAGATTAATTATATAATTACTCTAGTTATACACGACCCCGCGTGTTTTTTCCTTTGATTCGTACAGTTCGTACGAAAAAAGCTATTTGTATGTGAACCTAACCCTATATATATAAGTATAGATAGGTTATTGTATAGCATATCACCATGAATTAAACGTCTAATGTCATTTCTATGGGATGGGCATCCAAAGAAAGTATTATACGAATATTCTTTTGTTAAATTGGAAATCAAGCAAAGGGATTATTCTGGAACTAGATAATTGCCCGCGTTACACGCAGTTTACCAACGTACGATTATTTGGAGTAGTATAACGTATAAGAAAAAGTAAAGTAGAAACATTTTATTAAAATTTAAAAGCAACGAATACACAGTTATTCAAATATCGCTAAAAATTTCCTTATAAACAACATTTTTTGTTTTAGTCATCACTTTCCCATCAGCATCCAGTATAAGTAACTTCACGCCTGCCCTGCTTTTAACTCTTGATAATGCGACATAAAGCTGGCCGTGTGAGAATACAGGGTTTCTTAAATACAATCCAACCTTTGATAAAGACTGTCCTTGGCTTTTATTGATGGTCATTGCAAAACATACGCTTATTGGGAATTGACGCCTTTGGAACTTTACTGGAATCTTGATATCAGATGGTATCAAATTTATTCTTGGAATAAGAGTTTTGGTACCAATGTTTCCACCTGATATGATCTCGGCTTCAATAACACGCTTTGCAAGTCTGGTGATTCGTAACCTCGTTCCATTGCACAAACCATTTTGTTGATCTATGTTTCACAACAACATGACGGGTACACCGACTTTAAGTGCTAAACGATGGTTAGGTAACCCAGAAATTTTTAAACCATTAAGGACATCAGGAGAGTATAAGTCTTCCTGTGAACGGTTATTACCATTCTCAATCTGACATATACTATCAGAGCTCAGATACTCGACTTCATCTCCAGGAAACAATGCAAGAAGCCTTTCATTTATATCATGTACGACTTCATTTGTAGGTGCAAGTATTGCTCGTTCTCCAAAGTAATCCTTATCTTTGTAAAGTTGGATAAGTGAAGGGTAGACGAAGTCAATTAATCTAGAAATCGGATCTGATGTACCCTTAATAAGAATATCATCTGGAATTTCCACATCAAACTCATCATCATGAATTGACTCACCAACTTTACCCTCACCTAATTCAAGAAGCCAGTTTGCAAATGCCTTTGTTTCATCGGATTCAGACGTGTTGTTACCTAAAGTTAACCTCATGTTTTTTGTTAAAGTGAGGACTTTGCAACTATTCCAAATAGGAGAAGAAGTTATTGATGCATTTAAAATATCTCTTCTACTACCGTTTGGAACAACCGGAAGGATCTGTCTAAAATCACCACCAAAAACCATAACCTTACCACCAAAAGGCAAATCAGAATTAGGTGAAGAATTTGACTGCAGGACGTCTTTCATTGTACGATCAAGTGCCTCAAAAGCATGCTTGTGAATCATTGGAGCTTCATCCCAAATAATTAACTTAGTTTGCTTCAATAAATCAGCAATATCACTATTGGGCTTTATACCGCACAATGATTGTTCAGTAACATTCAAAGGTATACGAAACCTAGAATGCGCTGTCCTTCCACCAGATAACAGCAGAGAAGCAATACCACTGGATGCAACGTTCAAAACAATTTGTCCTTTAGATCTTATGGCAGCAGACAACGTTTTCCATAAAAAGGTTTTACCAGTTCCTCCAAAACCATAAACAAAGAATAGCCCACCTTTGTTACCATCAACCGCATGTATGATTTGATTAAAAATTGAACGTTGCTCATCAGTTAAAGAACGTGAATAGGTATGAAATTCCTCAGCCAACGTACTTACTTGATAATTCAGCTCATCAAGAATCAAACGGTTATTTGCAGATGATATGGAATCATTATCAGGATAAGGCATAGAAGGAAACCTACGCAGGCTTGAGTTATTCCGAAGCAATTGTTTCTCAATTTCAAGCAACGTAAGGTTCTTTATTTGTTCATCAGGAAGAGACAAACCTAAAAACGAAAAAGTTTGGACCATTCAATTTAAAATAAAAGGGACATTAAAAAAAATAATTTCATTAAATTTCGAAATTAAAATTTGTTACCTTCAATTTGGAATACGTCTTCGTGTCTACGCATAATACCATCTGACAGATACTTCCATGATTTTTCCCAAACATGCTCAGGTCTAGATAAGGTATTAGAAAGCAACATCATCGCAAACAAATTACGAAGACAATATCCAGAACCTGTATAATGAGCCTCTTCAATAGCTTCTACATATTCTTTGTCATCGTCTAAGAGGCCAAGAGCATAACATGCATCACGAAATGTTGGTAAGATTTCTCCATTGACCGTTCTTATCTCCTCAAATGATCTAGGGCCTTTTACTTTATTTAGAAGCACTCTCAAAAAATACGCCTCGCCCATAGATGGATTAACCATGTGAACACGACCAATTGCCTTACCCATATTTCGAAAGTCCCATTTTTTTTCTTCCTCTTTCCAGACAAATTTACTTGGGATTTCAATGTAACTTAGTTCACGTGCCACAGCTTCGTTTCGGTTCAGTTCCATCCATTTTAGAAACATTGTGGCAGCCACCGTTGGTTTGTCGAGCACATTTTGAATATTTTCTTTTGGACCATATACAACACTTTGCTCACCGGGCAGATGAAATGGAAGCCTTATAACTGGAGGGTATCTATAATGCACTTCATTTTTAAATATTCTCCACGAAGCTTCACATGCTGAAAGGAACCTACAATCAAAATGTTTTTTGATTTCATCTCTTTGCATTACTTCTTCACCTTCTCCATTATCTTCTACAAAAGCAACTTTAGCCATATCAGGTCCTTTATTAATGTATTTAAATAAATACTTAATTGAAGCGGCCTGGTTACACCATTCAACATTGATATGAGCTTGGTAACGCCTTAAAAGTTTTGCATTATAAGGGACCACATGTCTATTGTCTAACGTAGCAGTTCCTTTTTCAACAAATATCCCTGACTCTCTTCTTCTATAAACCGGATATCCATTTGAATCTAAAGTTGAAGCAGGAGAAAACTTCTTTGGAAATTTCTTGGAGCACTTACCGTCAAGCATGCACGGACAGTTCGGATATTCACGCCCACATGGTCCATGCATCATAAAGTCACTCACAAGACTAAACAAATCCGGATCAAGATTCTTATCAGGGATTTCAGCCGAAACAAAACGATCAACGTGTTCAATTGTGGGTAGCTTACTGGCTTCTTTAAGAAACAAACAGATATGAGCATGGGGCAGTCCACGTTTTTGGAACTCTATAGTATAGACAGCTGAAACATAAAGTAAAACAATATAATAAAACACGTTACTATTTAGAAACAACAAATAAGAATTGTATTAGTATAAATGAATAAAGATGCTAATATATGAATATATATTGGAGGTTTTTTTTGGTAATCAATTTTACCTGCTGAAGTTTTGCCCAATAGTGCTTTTTCACGTAAATCTTTCATGATTGAGTCTAGCTTAACTTTGAATAGTCTAGCTAAAATATCTGGCCTGTCTTCTGGATTTGTCTTCTTGTCTTTAAGAAACCGTCTAATTTCAGGCCATTTTGGATTGCATGTGATTGTAATAAAAAAATCAGGGTATCCATGCCTTTTACAAATAGCCATTGCATCAAGATAATTTTCCCTCATGTAGCGTGCACCACCAGTAAAAGAAGAGGGTAAAATCACAGGTGTCCCTACTTTTGCCAAGTCAGTAGGTCCATTTTGGTTCAACGTTTGAAGATTAGTATAAGTTTCACACCTAAGTTTACTTTGCTGGAAACGGACATAAAATAAGCACTCACTCTCAATCATTGTATAAACGTCAACCAAAAACTGTTGAAGAAGCCGCCTAGTATTCAAAATCAATGAGAACTTACCAACTCTGTCCTGAATATGATATGCAAAATACTCTCTCATTGAACACTTTGAATCCACCTTCTTTTTAGATTTCCTCTCTTCCCTATGTGGTATATCAACCCTATAACAATCTTCTCCAAAGGGAATAAGCAATGGATACTGCAAGGCTAGATACGACGGATGAAGTTCAGATATACGCTGAAGTCCCTCTGATCTTGATTCGACGACAATATCTCTATTGTCAAGCTGCTCATCATTGTCTGAAAAAATAAGAGCAGCGATTTCTGACGAAGTTGGTAGGTTGTATGTTCGGCCATCTTTAGTTCTCCTACCAATAAGACGCAACTTAAGGGTAACTTCTGGATTTTCATGAAATCGATCCCGTACACTCCTATAACTTTTCACAAGCGCATTATTTGAGTCTAACATCGACTTCAGGTACTGAATGATTTCAATGTCAAGGAGGTCAGAAATATCCTTACACTTTTCCTTTTCCTTACTGAAAAGAATGAAAAAAAAAAAAATTTAATACATTAAAATTTATATACAGGGCTAAAAAAAAGTAGAATAAAATTTGTAGAATATTACCTATAAATGTTTTTTCGGTTTGAAACTTCATTTTCAGTGTCATATATATATAACTGCGAAAACTTCGGTTTCGAACCATCATAAGGAAGAAGACCACCCATCGTGTGATAATTCTCACCACTTATTCTGTATATGAAGGGAGCCTTTCCACTATTGATATTTGAATCAACCTTCCCTCCCATTGAAGTAAAACAAAACATAGAATTGAAGCGGCGAATGTGCTTTAAGAAATATTTGCTCTTTAATTCTATGTTCTTGAAAAGGTTCTGATAATCTGAATTGCTCTCTTTGAAATCTGGAAGTTGTACCTTTCCATAACCACAACATAGCAAATAGGTTGTTTTTCCACAAACATTTACGCTTCTAATAGCTTCTGACCTCCACAACTTTGCATTACACATTTGACATACAACCGTTTGATCACCATGATCCAGATAATCTTGCAAACAGAATAAATAAAATAAAATTAACTTATAAAAGAAAAAAAAGGCTTTTAAATGTTTTGTAAATTTAATATTTACCTTTAGAGACACCCTTAAATTGCAAGCCTTCAATTGTTTGAGGTTCCACATTTTCTTCGTCAGACAAACTAACCATTCGGACAGGTGAGATGCAACGTCGATTATTCCTTGATGTATTAATCGGTTCTCTTTGAGCAGAAGATGATGCAAGTGAGACCGTATTAACATCAGTAAGTCCACCTGTAATTAATAATAACATTTAAAAGTTAGTATTAATAAGATTCAGAAATTCATTACATTAATCGACACAAAGCAAATTGTACCAGATGGGGTTGGATAAGTAGGAGTTCTTAGCGTGTCATCATTTGAACACTCATGTGCAACAGTGGGTTGTTTTCGAGGTCTACTAACAGAACCAGCTTTACGTCTTTTTGAATCTAGTTGTGCTTTTCTAACGTTTCGTAACTCTGCATATTTTTGTCTTTGGACTTCAGGCACGGAAACTATGGATAAAAATAATATCAGGTTGTATATTCAATAAACGTTTAATGTTAAAATAAAGGACTAATGTAAAAATAAAACGTGTATAACATAGTATTATGATACCGTTTGTAATATTGGACAAAGGAGTTCTTTGTGTGGAACCTGATAATACATAATGAAATAACAAAGAGAAAGTGTTAGAGTAAAAAATTTGTCATCAATTTAAAAAGTAAAGCTATCGAATATTTAAATGGCATACAAATTTATTACCAGAGAAGGATGCGTTAAATGGGTTGTTGAAGGTTGATCTAAAGGATGGCATATCGATTGAAACTAAAGTACTTCTGGATGTTGATGAGTTTGAATTTTGACATTGATTAGCATTGAGTCTCTTAGAATCCATTTGTAGTTTTCTGGATTTTGGACACTCCGTTGCAATATTTTTATTGACTTCAATCGTAGA
Organism: Ambrosia trifida; assembly: GCA_028751855.1. Taxonomy (NCBI): domain Eukaryota; kingdom Viridiplantae; phylum Streptophyta; class Magnoliopsida; order Asterales; family Asteraceae; genus Ambrosia; species Ambrosia trifida. The sequence goes on from CM054123.1 coordinate 138,805,667, forward strand.
AACAACGTATGAAATAGTATTAGTTTTTATAATGAAATCAATAAGAAAATAGGATATTCGTATACAGTGAAACATGTAGTTTAAATAAATAAAAATAACATTTGATAAATTAAACAAATGATTTTGTTGCAATTGTCCTATAAAAAAAGACGAACAAATAAAATTGACTTAAATTATAAATGTGGAATGGTAGTTAAGACTGTATAGAAAGACTTAAAAGTAGAAAGTGTTATTCGTTGATTTACCGGGTGTAGAAACATTCAATGTACTTTGGAAAGATGAGCTTTGATGAATATAATGGTTGGAAGTTTCAACGGAGTAACGATTAAATATTGTAGTTGGCGGCACATTTTGAATTCCATTATTATGATTGTTCACCTTGCATCTCTTTGCATCCAGTTGTAATTTTCTATATCTACGACACTCGGCCGCGTGCCTAACTTTTTCTTCATGGGAGATAACTATGAAGAATTACGTATTAGTTACATAAGTAAACGATAATATAAATAAAGACATATATAACTACGAAATAAGTGTACCGTTTGAGATATTAGATAATGGCGTTCGTTTGTCATCACCTTATAAAAAATCGAAAAATTAGATGACAAATTAAAAATAATAAAATTATAAATACATTGTATATTTATGCCAAAAAAATTACCATTCGAACTGTTAGAGAGTCTTTTACGTCCCATTTCAACTAAAAGGATGCAATTCTACATAAAATGCATTATAAGAGTTTAACAAAATATAAACAAACTTAAAATTATGGATGATAGGTTTATATATATATAAACATTCAACGATACATAATACTTAACTAACAATATATTATAAATCAACATAAAGTACGAATCATCATGTTATGCGAAAATATGTAATATTGAAATTAAAGAATTACATACCTTCATCTTCTTTGATGGAACAGTAGAGAAAAAACATGTAGATAATCATGTTCTGCGAAAACATGTAATATTGAAATAAAAGAATTACTTACCTTCAACTTGTTTGGTAGAAAGTAGAGAAAACATAAAAAAGCAAAGATGAACTCTTGAATATTTGAGTCTTCTGATTTGTCTGTAAGACTGAATGGATTCGTTTATATGAAAGGTGTTGGTTTGATTTATAGTAGTAGGGTTTTATAGATTTTTAAAAATTAAAATTCTAATGTCATTTCTATGGGATGGGCATCCAAAGAAAGTATTATACGAATATTCTTTTGTTAAATTGGAAATCAAGCAAAGGGATTATTCTGGAATATTCCTTGAGGAGATTTTAGTCATTCATTATCCATTTGATCACATATGGGCAAAAAGAAAGTTTGCCTTTCGATTCAATTCAATCTTACTTTTGCGTGTGAAAATCATGAATGATTAACGATTAAGATAAACCTTAATGCAATTGTGTTACATATGACTAATTTGTAGACACTTTAATCTTTATTAATATTGGGTCATGATCCATTTGTGAGTAGTTTGTTTAACCTAACTACCTTGGTGAGCCAGTAGATTTAGATTGTTGCTCTATAAGTAAAGCTCTTGAAAATATTTTGAATGCATAATGAAACCCGTGAGTATTGCAACTAAAATAGTTTTTGTTTTTTATTGAAATAAATAATAATAAACAACTGCTTAATCCCGACAGATTGATGAGGACATGTTGAAAACTATGAATTGGGGTTGGAAAAGAAAAGAAGTTGAAACTAACCGGTTGAGTTAAGTGATCGGTCTCTCGGTGTTGATATAGTAACTCTAGTCCCTAGAGGACTGACGAATGGTGACACCAGGCTTGTTCTTGTTAGTCAACAATAATATTCTCCAATATTATTGTCATTCATTGTAGTCAACAACCATTCATTGTGCATGTTTAATACCCATGTTAATAGCTTTGACTAGAACATTTGACTAGGACCAATCATTGTATTATAAATAGGTTTGTAATTACATTGTAAAACATGAAGAGAGAAATACAACATTTCACATGGTATCATAAACCTCCTGCCATCCCATTCTTCACTACTGTTGTTTTCGAACAACACAACCATCCCCATTTTATTGTTTTTGTCAATCACATTTTCTTACTTGCCACTCCTTCATTGTTGTTTTAGAACAACATCAACCATCAACACTTTAGTTTTTTTTTTTCTTTTCGATCATTTTTTTTTCTATCACTTCATCACATTTGTTTCTTATGGCTGACAACTCTAACCCTTCCTCTGCCGGCTCATCCTCGGATCCCGCAAGCCACAAACCGCTTCACCCGGTCTACACGGTAAGCAACATTCAACATAAAGTCCGTGTTTTAGATGGCACAAAAGTCTCGTATCCTACGTGGGTCAAGCTTTTTACGCTCCACGCAAAAGGATACAATGTACTTAATCATATTGACGGTACGCCGCCACCCGCCAAAGATTCACCCGAATATGCTTCCTGGGAGAACGTTGATTCCATTGTCTTACAATGGATCTACGGGACTCTCTCAGATGCTCTTGTCCTTAAATTTATCGTGGACGAATCCACCGCCCACGAGGCTTGGCTTCGTGTCAAACGCCACTTTACTAGTAATAGAGGACCACGGTCTCAAGCCCTACAACATGAACTAGCCAATACCACCCTTGCCTCTATGCCCAACCTTGAAGATTATTGCCAAAAAATACAAGACCTAACCGACCAACTCCAAGCCTTAGACTTTCCTATGAATGACCAACAACGCGTCCTCCACCTTGTCAAAGGTTTACCCAAGGAATATGACACAATATCCTCCATATTGAACAATTCCTTGCCCTCTTGGGAAGACGCGGTTGAACAACTAATATCCGAAACCGGTAGAATGAAAACCCGTGACGCCGTCACCAACACCCCTGCCATAGCCGCTGCCATACCCTCGTCCAACCGCTCCACCCAAAACAGCCCACAACATTCGGCCCCACAAACCCAGCCCACCACCAATTCATTACTTGGCCCACCTCCAAACAACCCCTCCACCCAGGCCCCTCCCACCCGTAACTCTCCTCATCATTCCTACCGGCCCAATAACCGCCCCCAATCCAACAGGACCAATCACCGTAACCGTCCCTCATCCGGCCCTCCACAACAATCCTATAACCGATCCTATAGCACCCCACCTCCCTACCCCAACAACCCACAACAACAACCTTACTACCCCCCCTTTTGGGCCCCACCATATTGGACACCACCACCTTGCCCCTACCCCACCCAAAGTTGGTCACAACCGTGGTATCCACCGCATTCCTCTAATAATAATAATAATAACACCCGTGGCAATCAAAGGTCGGCACAAGCACATCTTACAGAGGTGGATCCTCTTGAACCCACACAGCTAGCAGATGCAGTTCATGCTCTCTCCATTGACTCAGGTGATGAAAATGATCAGTGGAATTTCGATACAGGTGCCTCTTCTCATATCTCTTTAGATAAAAATAATATTGACTCGTTTTCTACGGTTGCACCAATAGCGTCAATAATTGTTGGCAATGGCAATAAACTTCCAGTTTTGGGTTCGGGACAATCCACCCTACATTTTGCCTCCAAACCCCTATACCTTAAAAACATCCTTTTTAACCCCCACATAGTCAAAAACCTTATTTCTGTGCGTCAATTTAATATTGATAATTATACATCTATAGAATTTGACCCATATGGTTTTTCTGTGAAGGATTTCAAGGATGGCACGATCCTGAGCCGTCACAACAGTACGAGTGACCTGTACCCACTCACCCCAAATGCTTCCGCCACCGCCTGTTTTGCATCTACCCAAGACTCCCCTTTTTGGCATAACCGACTCGGCCACCCGGGTCAACCAATTATGGATTTTCTTCGTTTAAACAATTTAATTTCTTGTAATAAGCAAAAGACATCCTCTCTTTGCCATGCTTGTCAGTTGTCCAAGCATAAACGATTACCATTTAATGATTCTGTTTCCCATACTTTATGTCCTTTTTCATTATTACACTGTGATTTATGGACCTCACCTATTTTAAGCAATGCGGGTTACAAATATTATTTGGTAATTATTGATGATTTCACAAATTATACATGGGTGTATCCACTCAAATTTAAATCAGAAACCTTTTCCAAAATAACCCATTTTCACCAATTTGTGACCACCCAATTCAAACTTCCCATTCAAGCAATTCAATGTGACATGGGGGGTGAATTTGATAACACCAACTTTCATAACTTCACTTCTCAACATGGCATTCAACTTCGGTTCTCATGCCCTCACACCTCTCAACAAAACGGCAAAGCCGAACGCATGATCCGTCGCATAAACGAGATCATGTTCACCCTTCTTACCCATGCCTCCCTACCCTCTACCTATTGGGTTGAGGCTCTCCACACCGCCTCATATCTTCACAACATCTTACCCACAAAAACACTCCAAAATCGCACCCCCCTTTCCCAACTATACCTTCGTGAGCCTTCCTATGACCACCTTCGTGTGTTCGGTACTCTTTGTTACCCAAACACTTCCGCCACCCGCCCAAACAAACTTACCCATCGCTCCCTTCCATGTCTCTTTCTTGGATACCCAGCCAATTACCGCGGGTACCGATGCCTCGACCTCACATCGGGCAAAACCATTTTTTCCCGACACGTCACTTTTGACGAGGAGGTCTTTCCCCTAGCCAATCCTTCCTCTTCCCCACCCGATCATTCCTTTCTTGACCCCTCACCACTTCTATACAACCCGCATCTTTTCTCCAACCCAAATACTACACCTCCGCCCCAACACCCACCACCCCCTACGACCCACCTTAACCCACACCCACTGGCCCAAACCATCCCCTCTACACCAGCCCAACCACCCACCCACATATCCGACTCCCACCCCCCTCACCATACCTTGGCCCATACCCCCTCCGCACCCACAACCGAGCCCACACCCGCCCCGGTACCCTCTCCACCAATAAATCCGCCACCTCACCCAATGCAAACCCGATCTCGCGCCGGCATTTTTAAACCCAAAATACCCTTTAATCTTAATACCCAAACCTCACCTCTACCCTCACCCCTACCTAAATCACACCTCTCCGCCCTGACCGACCCAAACTGGAAGCAAGCCATGGTTGACGAATATGAAGCTCTATTGGCCAACAACACGTGGGAACTTGTCCCTCGACCACCTGATGCACCTGTCATCCGATGTATGTGGCTTTTCAAACACAAGTTCCATGTAGATGGCTCTCTCGAGCGACACAAGGCTCGCTTGGTTGTCAACGGTAAAAGTCAAACCGTTGGTATCGACTGTGATGAGACTTTTAGCCCAGTGGTAAAACCCACCACCATTCGCACAGTCCTAAGCCTTGCCACATCCCGAGGCTGGTCAATGCACCAACTCGATGTCAAAAACGCTTTCCTTCATGGTCATTTAAAGGAAACCGTTTACATGTTCCAACCTCCCGGGTTCACCTCTGACACACATCCTAAATATGTTTGCAAACTTAATAAATCTTTATATGGTCTAAAACAAGCTCCACGAGCTTGGTATCAACGTTTTGCAGGATATTTAATGAAGTGTGGATTCAAAAGCAGCTTGTGTGACACATCGCTCTTTATTTATCATCATGGCAACCACATGGCATATCTACTACTTTACGTGGATGATATTATTTTAACTGCCTCCAGCGATACTCTTCTGCAACAAATTATAAAGTCTCTCACTGCTGAATTCAAGATGACGGATCTAGGGACTTTGCACCATTTTCTCGGTATCGCAGTCACCAAGCAATCCAACGGGTTATTACTTTCACAATCCACATATGCTGCTGACATTCTTTCTCGAGCAAATATGTCAAATTGCAAACCCGCTACCACCCCAGTCGAACCCGGTTCCAAGCTCAGTGCTGACACAGGTTCCATTTTTGAAGACGGTTCTCTCTATCGCAGCTTAGCTGGGGCTCTTCAATACCTCACAATTACTCGGCCAGACATCACATATGCTGTTTAACAAGTTTGTCTTTTTATGCATGCTCCACGAGAACCGCATTATCAATTCTTAAAACGCATTCTCCGCTACATTAAGGGCACCATACATCACGGTCTACTTCTTACCCCATCATCCTCCACAACCTTGACAGCATACTCTGACGCTGATTGGGGTGGGTGTCCTGACTCCAGACGTTCTACGTCTGGCTATTGCGTTTTTCTCGGCACTAACTTGATCTCATGGTCTTCTAAGTGACAGTCAACCATTTCCCGATCAAGCGCCGAAGCCGAATACCGTGCCGTGGCAAACTCGGTTGCCGAACTAAGTTGGGTTCGCAATCTTCTTCTTGAGTTACACGTCCCTGTCCGTCAAGCTTCTCTGGTTTACTGTGACAACATCTCGGCCGTTTACCTCGCTGAAAATCCAGTCAACCATCAACGCACCAAACACATTGAACTGGATATCCACTTTGTCCGAGAAAAAGTTCGCCTTGGCACGATCAAAGTTCTCCACGTCCCTGCCGATTACCAGTACGCAGACATCTTCACGAAAGGCTTACCAAAACATCTATTTGAGCGTTTTCGTTCCAGTTTATGCCTCCACAAATCTACGGCTCAAACTGCGGGGGACTGTTAGTCAACAATAATATTCTCCAATATTATTGTCATTCATTGTAGTCAACAACCATTCATTGTGCATGTTTAATACCCATGTTAATAGCTTTGACTAGAACATTTGACTAGGACCAATCATTGTATTATAAATAGGTTTGTAATTACATTGTAAAACATGAAGAGAGAAATACAACATTTCACAGTTCTCGGTGAAGTTGATTTGTTCGCCCAATTGGAAACCACGGATTGGACAAGATGCATGATAAACTATAAGACTACTTGGAGTGGTGGGGGAAAGAGGGGGATGAAGCGCCATGTGGCACTTGTGGGACCATTGTGGGGGGGGGGGGGGGGATTGTGGGGAGTGGAAGGGGAGGGGGGGGGGGTGGGGAAGTTTAAATTTCAAACTTTGAATTTCAAAGTCCCCCCCCCCCCCCCCCAACCGGTCATATTTCTAACCCTATAAATACAACACCTAACCCAATTCTCAGTCACACCTATTCCTCCTCCTCAAAGCAATAAATAATATGGGTGACGGTTTTGCACCAGGAGCTGCCGGACCGTCTAATCTCCGGCAGTACTCTCGCCGAAGCCGGGGCCAGCCCCGGAGATTACCATTCTCTTCCTCCCCTCTTCCTCCTCCTCCTCCTCCACCTCCTCCACAACATTGGTTCTATCCTCCTCCTCCTCCTGCTGCACCACCAACCTTCACTCCTCCTTCTGCTGCACAACCAACCTTTCCTCCTCCTCCTGAAGCTGATGATGACTTCACGGATGAGAAATGGGTCTGGGCCATGGATTATGCCATGGCCCTTAGAGAAGTGGACCGACTGATGTTGTCGGCCCCCACCCCCACCACCATACTACCCCCACCCCCACCCCCCGTCAGCGAGGGGAGCTAACTGAGGAGGACTTGGAAGCCCTCAGGGAAGCTGAGGAGGAGGAACTACGCTGGAGCCAACCTTCCCCTCCTCGTGAGTTCTGCTATATCCTCGAGGATGCGAGATCCGATGGTCGCGATAGTTCTCGTTCCGTGTCCCCCACGTACTACACAATCGATGACTGGGACAACTACTAGTGGAGAAAATTAAGATTAAATAAGTAATTTAGGAATTATCTAATGTTTAAATAAGTAATTTAGGAATTAGGATTATGTAATGGTTGTTTAAGTAATTATGTAATGGTTATTTAACTAATTTAATTATGTAATGTTTTAATTTTTTTTTATTTAATTTGTTTTTTTTTAAACTAACCGGCCAAAAAATAAGTATATGGTAATCCATATTATCTTATTAAGGAGGAGTGATGGCTAACATAGTCATTTTCACCTTGATACAACTTAAAAAGCAACATGTATAACATATTTAAACAATAAATTTAAGGATATTATGGGGATGTAAGTGACAATTAAAACACATAGAAGGGTAGTTTAGACATTTTATCATCCTCCTCCTTTACAATATCAAAACAAATTTACATGTCTACCCTTGCACTTCATGTTGAACACTTGAACTCTTGGAACCAATCAATCGACCATTCTGTATAAACCCTTCATCCTCTCTTCTCACCCATCATGTATTGAATATCACGTCCCTTCAAATCTTCTTCAATGTATTCATCACACCAAAAGCCCTATGGTGTCAATCCCATATGGAAGCAAGGGTCAAGAATTTCATTATCATCATCAACCCTCATTTGTGAGAAGGTAAATTATCCTAAACAATGTGGAAAATAGCTGCTGCGTTAATGGGTAGACATATTGGTGGAGGTAATGAACCTTCTGTGTGGACCATTGACAATCTATATAATTAATGAATAACATATTAATTCAACAATTTAACAGCTATTATTCCAATAACCAACTGTGATCAAGTTACCACCCATTGCCGAATGTATTCGGCAGACTCTACACAAACCAGGTACGCCGTCTTTTTTGTTATTCATTTGGTACTACGATAATCTACAATTGTTCTTTGTAACCCTACAATTATAATTAATTTACTCACAACAAAAAAAAGTTACCATGACAGTATAGTCTTTAGTTGTTAACTAGCCATGTGAGTATTTAAATTGATGAATTGTTGCAAGTTTTAGCTAATGCTGGGTTTGTATCATTTGTGCAATTTATTGTTAAGTATGACATGGGGGTGTGCCTGAGGCCTCATGCGAACCGCTGGGGAGCCACCTCTTCAGCGATGATGGTGGTGAGAGAGATAGGTGAGAGCAGGTGATGATCAGAGGGTGGTGTTCATGGTTTAAAAAAATGGGTGAGGCTTGCGCCTTGAGATGCGCCTCAAGGCGATTTGGTGTGAAAACGAGTCTGAGGCGGCGCCTCAGGGTGTTATTTTGTACATGTGCCTCATAGAACTGAGGCGGTAACAAATACCGCCTGCGGTATGGGTTGCAGCTGTATCACTTTTCATGGAGCTTTTAGGTTTTTCTACTCTGAAATGGTTAACTGCAGGTGGTCTTGGGACTGTTTTGCTCACACTTGCTGGTCTTGAGGTATATTATTCATGTCATATTATGCATTTATTAGTTGAATTATTTATGAAATTCTTTTATAAGTTATCTCTAAATGTAGATATTCACAAATTTTATGTCGAGTATTATGATTCATGCAACACATCCATTTGTCGTCAATGAGTGGATAAAAGCGAAGATAGAAGGCTATGAAGTGTCTGGAACTGTTGAGGTTTGTTCTTCAAACTAGACTTTATGATATAAAATTTGTCCATGTTCTTTTTATAATTACATGATTTATATGAAAAATATTTTCTTACTGTTGAGTCCTTATGTTTTCATGTGTAGCATATTGGGTGGTGGTCACCTACAATTATAAGAGGTGAAGATCGTGAAGCTATTCATATTCCAAATCACAAGTTTACCATGAATGTAGTGAGAAATATGACTCAGAAGACTCATTGGCGTATTAAAACTCATCTAGCTATAAGTCGTCTAGATGTCAATAAGATCAATGCAAGTACACTATTCATTATTTGTTATTTAATTTTTTTTTCTTTAGTTATTAAGACTTTTTTAGCTGCTCGTTTTTATAGGTTATTGTAGCTGATATGCGGAAAGTGTTAGCAAAGAATCCTCAAGTAGAACAACAAAGATTGCATAGGAGAGTTTTCCTTGAAAATGTTGATCCTGAAAATCAATCCCTTTTGGTTGGTCTTACTAATCAGTTTGTAAGGTGCATACCTGGTCATGATTAGTATTTGAAAGTTCTACCATCGTTTGCCAATTCTTCAGTGTTTTGATTCTTATGGAACATTAATATAGCATCGGAAAAAAATTTACTAAAATTTTAGGAAATGATTTGTGTTTCAGGTGTAATCGATTCATTCGATTGGTGGAGGTACCATCACTTTAATTGCATAAATTAAGACTCAAAAGTGTGGAAGGGTGGTAAATACGATTTTTGTAAAAAAAATGTGTCACTTGCATAAGGACAGGAAATTCTTTAACTTTACTGTTTATATTTGAATCACAGTTAGTATTATTAGATCTTACATTTGATATAAGGGCTTAACTTATGAGCTTTCCTAAGTATGTTCTCTTGGATTTTATTAGATCTGATATATGGGATTCAATATTTTTATCTGAAAGTTGAATTTTGGATTATTTTAGTCTACTTATAATGTGATGATCGTAATTGTTGGTAGGTTTAATGTTTCCCAAATTACCCCTACCATGCATTAGCCACTTGTACCATATTAGCAAAGAAATCAGTTACTAATCTTTATACTGAAGACTTACAGTGGTTATTTGTGAACCTTCATCATCATTATCATCAACTAGTAGGGATGCCCGCGCGTTGCTGCTGGTAATTTGGATAGACGATTTGAGATGAAACAAAGAGATAAATCTACAAAAGAGAAAATATTTAACAACCCAAAATCAAATACGTGGCATGCAAATAAAAACACAAGTTGTGTCAAGAAAAGGTAAACCACAACCGTCTTTAATAGTATGGTGATTAATTAGTGTGTTAAATATGATACAAATCTAAATGCTTGTAAGGTTGGATGCTTGTATGCACTGAAAATACACTTAGGCGAGTTTTGACCCATTCGACATGTTTCCTTTTTAATTTGCTTGTTATTATTGTGGCCATTTGACCCATTACAGGGAAAACAAAACCGCAATTATCATCAACAATATTTAAATATGAGTATTTAGAAACCGAATCATCAAGAAAAGTGAAGATGTATTCCTCAAAAAATGCATCGTCTGCCTTGCCACTTGCGCAGTGTAAATAATATTAGTTACTTCTGCAACTGAGGCATCGGGACCTGTAAAAATGCTAAAGTCATAAGTACATCTTCAAAGTAGAACGAAGCCTAGATATAATGAAAGCATAAACAAACTTCATTGTTTAAGCATTAAAGCGCAAGCATAGGATTTCCGTCCCAGTTTAGCTCCAACTCTAAAGTTATTCCATTACTTTCATCTTCAATAACTGAAATTCCTGGAAATAATGACATCATAATATTTATGCTAAAGCCAACAAATCATTCCTTAAAAAAATAATAAATAAATTACGCTAACCTGTAAACTGTGGCGCAACCGTGCCTAGAGTAAGCTTGGAGAATGTCAAGGAAGAGAGTACAATTGGTCTATATTGCTTTAGAATTGGCTCTACATTTGCCTTTATAAGCTCTGAAGCTGCCTACACCAAATTGACCCTAACCTATTTTGAGCTCCTAATTTGAAAACAGCCCGTTTTGACTCAAGCTCATTTTGACCCGTTACCCAGCCCTACTCAACGGCCTATTTTGCTAGGCTCGCCAAATGCGCAATCATGTTATGATACATCACAGACCCTTATTATCTTGAGGGGTTTATGTTTGGTTATTGGTGCAAAATTAGGATCTTAAAATAAATGAAAAAGAGTTTGTACTTTGCTGTATTTACCTCGTCAACATGGGGCCAAATTTTTGTAAGATGAGATTTAAGCCATGTCAACTGCAACAACAAAAAATGAAGAAAATCAATTCCTATGTACATAAAAAAAACATAAAAAAGGAAGAAAGTGAAATCAAGGCGTAAAACTCAACTTCTGTCTCTGTGAGAAAACAACCCAAGTGAGAAAACAATCCAAGAAGTATAATACTCTGCATAAAGTCCCAACAGACCACATGAAACGACTTTTCGCATATTCAGCTTGCGTTAAACGGGACGTCCCTCCAACTGCCAGCATGACTGTAGTATATTTTTGCTGAAACCACACAAACAACTGCATTATGCAGCAGAAAAACAGCAAAAAAAAAAAAAAAAAAAAAAAAACTGCATTATGCAGCATCAAAACAGCAAAAAAACTGCACTATGCAGCGACAAAACAACAAAAAAAAAACTGCATTACGCAGCTTCAAAACAGCAAAAAAACTGCACTATGCAGTATCAAAACATAGATAAAACTGCATTATGCAGCATTAAAACAGCCAAAAAAACTGCACTATGTGGCATCAAAACAGCAAAAAAATTGCATTATGTTGCAACAAGGCCACACAAGAAAACTGTATTATGAACCCTCAAAACCACAAAAAAAAAAAAAAAGCATTATGCAACAAGAAAAACCAAAAAAACATGCATTATGATGCATCAATAGAACATTTAATTCTTGAATTGATATATCAAGTTAAGTAAGGGTGGTTGATTCAAAACTCATAGAAAAAATCAAACAGCTCCAATTTTCACAGAACCAGAATTATTCGCTGTCAAATACAACAACCAAGACAAACCAGTAACAACACCTGATCTGCCTTCTTTCAACAAACCTGACCCAAATAATACCAAATCTACACAGTAACCAATCGGACCTTCGTCGAAGCCAGATCGTTACTTTCACTTTTTATTTTTATTATATTACTTAAAATAAACACAACCAAAAGATGAACAAGACAACTGAACACAAACAAGTGCAAAAGAAACCCAACGTACACCGCTAAAATCAAAGTCAAAAGCTTCGAACAAGAACCAACCATAAAAATCGAAAGACGACCAGACAATTCGACAAAGAAAAAAAATACTTGATTCAGCCCCGGATATGTGACCAGAGCGCAAGATATTGACAACACACTACCAGATATACGGTCGAAGCTTCAAGATCTTGATAAACAACCTCCAGACGTTCGAAGCAATTAAGTGATGCCCAGACAAAAACTATGACGGGACATCAAATTTACTCAAATTACACTATAAAAACAAAACAAAAATACATAAAATGAACCGATTAAACCAAATTTGTACATGTAAGTGCTTTTACCTAGCAAAAGAGAGAATACATCCCAATTGTTGAGACTTCTACCATCTTCAAGATACGCTCCTTAAAACTAAAAAACAGTATAATAAGAAGACAAACCTGATAAGTGATACATGTGAATTCTCAAAATCATGAATCCTCATTATTTTATCGTATCAACCAACTTATTTGTGAATTGATGGATATGGGTTTTGCTCTCAAATGGTTAAACAAAAGATTTAGCTAAAAAGCATATACAATTTCAAGTGAATCTGATGACCCGTTTTAAACCTCTAAGCCAACCCCTCTAAGAAGTGATATTTACATGTTCCATCTAAAAAAATTCACCTTTAATCCTAAATATTCCAATTAATTCATATTAAAAAAATTAAAGGCCATCAAAATTAAATTAAACAGCATGAATAAGTTTACATCTTTGGGAGTGAAATGTGACCAAATTAAATAGGATATGCAAAAGCAAGTAACAACAAAGCAAGTTTACATCTTAAGTGCTACCTCCTTCACCTACGAAGCCAATGATGAGGTGAGTGCTCATGAGTGCTTGAATTCCATTCGTCTAACCGCTGGCAGCTTCATTATAATCAGTCAAAACAACCCCTTAAAGAGCACAAAAGGACTTTTTATAAAGAACAAAAACGATATATGATCGTACTTGAGAAAGACCTTGTGCTTTTGCTTGATGCTTACGCAGGAATGGTGTCTTCTTCAGCAAAACTGCAAAAGGATGTTGGGAAATATATAACTGTAGATTGTGTATGTAGTACAACTCTTAATACAGTAATCTCCTTTTTTTAATCAAGAAATGACTTTATCTTCCCATCATCGTCTATTTGATTTCACTATACCACCAAAGCCACCAAATAGATTATAAAAGCCACCATAAAATCCCTAATCCACCATCTTTATAATACGAGACTCAATAAAAATCAAACACATACCTCATATTTAATGTCATATCAACAATGTTTAATCCTAATACTTCTCCAGCTGGATTGGTTGGTGACAGTCGTTGGTCTCCCTATCGAGGTCCCAATCGTCGTTCTTATCAGGGGTGGGATGGAAAAGGATGATTAATTGAGACAAACCAGTATTGAAGAAATTAACATCAAATTGAACCTAACATTGAATTATTGACGTTTTCAATCCCACTCTTAACAAAGAGACGGGTGTTTATGATTGATGGTTCACATTCTAACATTTAAGACATTTAAGAAATTGATTGCAGCAAAGGATGTTTAGTTTACACATAAGGGCAAGTTTGGAACAGGATTTGATATTGTGAGTATGAGATGATGCTAAAGTTACAATCATGCCCTCCTAAGTGTCTTAATTGTCCCTAACATGCCCATAATACCCTTAAGAAATAAGCTTTATTCTCTTATACTTGTTGCTTTAAAAATTGTACTCATGTCAAAATTCCAATATGGTACATCACTCCTCCTTTATAATGTATATAGTGGGAATGCCCGCGCGTTGCAGCGGGTGTCCTAAGTAATATATTAAATTTCTTATCCTTTTCTAAACATTTGTTATCATAGTATTCATTTGATTAAGTATTATGATGATGTAATTTAATGTTAATAAATTTTTCACTGAACTCATACAGAAAATAAGAGAGATGACATAAGGTGGGGTAGACTTCATCTTCGAGTGTTGTGGAAATCTTGATGTACTTCGTGAATATTAGATTAAGCAGGCGTAAATGGTAGTTCATTTAGCATAAGAATAAACCATGTGATGAACAAGAAGCATCATGTGAATCTAGCTAAAAGATAAGAAAATTGTAAACTATAACTCTTGTACAACAATAAGATTAACATCCACACTAAATATTAAGTTGACTTTTGTTAGTCAAACATAACTACTCTTTAATGTTATTCATCTACCTTTTTCTCTCCATGCTGTTAGTTCAAATACAAATCTTTAGTGGCAATTCATCACTGCGCTTTGTCTGCAATCCTACATACAGAAACATGAACAAATAAAAATTAATTAACCAATCATGAGAATGGAAAGAAAAAAACTGCTATTTTAGTTTCTCAAAACCTACCAATAAACTTTCTGATTATAACTACACCACGAAGAAAACTATAACCTGCTTATAACCTCCTTGAATGTTTGCCTATCTAAAACAATTTTATACCTTTCTGGTAAATTGGTTGAGCATTTGCATGAATATTTGGTTCAAGAAGACATTTATATTAAAAAATAAATTATACACATATAACCTGCTTATGGGCACAGTTCGGAATTAACTTCTATATATTTGAATCTTTCAAACCGTTTGACAAGCACAACTCATTTGAATTATACTTTTAGTTAAACCTAGCTAACCCATTAGATACCAAACAACCTAATTCGACCCATTCATATAATATTTAAATTAGAGCAATGAATACAAAATTCATCGATATTTCTTGTGGGTATCTGACGATACAGATATCGGCATTGATTGTACATGTATATGCACATAAAATCCACGTTTGACTTTTGTTGGTCAACACCAACAGAAACCATCAATATTTTTGGCGGGTGTCTACTGACACAAATATAGGCATTGTAAGTACATAAAGTTTGATTTTGTTTTGTCAATGTAAGAAACCCCAATAAGATTATGGTGGGTACCTCACAATACATCCATCAGTGAAGAAGTAGAGTGACGCATAAGGCGTGAATGTCATTTGCTTTAAAAATGATATGCATCCTATCTGCAACAAATCATGGTCAACAAATGTCAAAAGTTATTTAAAAAAAACACCATCATGTATTATATTAAACCTAGCAATATACTTGGGTAAGGTCGAAACAGGTGGATTTAAAAAAAAAGTATAGATTTTGATCGGGTCAAAATGCGTCTTGACAGGAAATGAAAGACAGATATTGAGGTTGCGGCAGTGTCAACTTGTAGTGGCATCGATTGGGAGCACCCTTGTCCCTTATGTTTGCGTTCTAAGTTGGCTAGTTTCTAATGAGTGACTCGTTGGGAGCACCCTTGTCCCTTATGTTTGCATCGATTGGGAGCACCCTTGTCCTTTATGCTACATAATTAAGTTCGTTTTGTAGTTTTAGTCTCAACTAATCTATTTACATTATAGCAAATGCAACTATATGACAGCAAGTGGCTTTCAAAACACAACAAACATTGAAGAAAGCTATTATCATGGGGTGGGTGCTAATTTTAATTTGACTCATCAAGCAAGAAAGAAGTGGCTCAGTAAAAAAAAGGCAAATAATTTCCAAATAAAATCAATTAAAATGTTGGAACTGAAGTAATTTCTTTTGGTTTTTCATCAAGATGCATCTATTAATTATGAACTCCCTATGTCCATTTGTGTATTTAACGCTAGAAAATATTAGCACTTGATAAGAATATCAACAGTTATCAAAGTGCAAAATATATAAATAAGTAAAAACGACTCTGGTCTTATAATTCAATGTTTGAAAGTTTGCATTTTATCTGCTTTTCCATATCCAACATTCCAGCTACATATCTGGTATATCCAATTGCTATCTCTTTATGTAGTGAATGAAGCACATTGCAAGCTATACAATTAGATATTTATATATGCACAACCAAATAGAGACAACAAACAGAGAAATGAACTAATGCATCATGAAGTCAAATAAAAAGTATAAAGCATATAGCCATATACTGTTATCTAGACAACCCAATTCAAATTCACACAATGTTTTTTTTTGTGATAAAGACTTACCAAGTAATTCACACGATGTTTTTTGTGACAAATCCTATTTGTAACAAAGACTTACCAAGTAATTGACTTTTACTTGAAGCATAATGGTTCAGAGTAATACCTCGAAAGCAGCTACCAAAAGTCCCAAATCGTAGTTGCTTCATATGCCATGTTATGATCCTGAAATCGCACCTGAATGCATGCTGTTACTGTCCAATTTTCTGCACTATTTTGGCAGCTCAATATTGATGTTTTTTGTCGTTTGGTCGCAATGCAGCCTGGAACAATCCCAAATCACCAGCAGATCAACCACCTATTGCCACCATATCAGTCGTCGCCTTGACACCCGTGTAGCCACTAATTCCTGTTGTTTTATCGTTGTTGCCAGTTGCCAAGTTAACACCACATTTATAAACATGATCAAAACAATTATCATGAATTCAATTTCAAACCGAAACCAAGTAAACATAAACTTTCAGAAAAGAATTCAAATACAAATGTGGGAATTAAAACAAACCCAAAACGCACCTAAATAAAAAAATGACAACAATATTTAACAGTTGGGGGAGCTCAAACCTAACATGAAATTGTGCATAGGGGTTATTCAAAGTGGGATTCCAACCTTGAAGCACAGTATTAGGATCTTCTAAATTAGGCCTCCAACTATTCAACGTAACACCTGTAAAACATGTAAAGGCAAATACATTACTAATAAATTATAATGTAATATACAAAATCATTAAGAACTGTTAGGTTTAGAGCCACATGTCAATCACTCAATCAGAGACGTAATCCGGTCCATTCAAAATGAGCAGTTCCATTAACTAAGAACTGATATTTGCTTTAGACATTTAACACACATATTACAGACTTTTATCATAAATAAATGTCTATAATATCAAGAGCATGTTTAAGATAATAGAAATCATAGAAAAACACTGGTCAGATTTGGAATGTTGAACCTTGTTAGGCTTTTATTCCTATACACGTTCAACAAAATAATCCATACAAAAATAATTTACTAAATGTCAAATAAACATTTTAATCATGAAACCTAACAAATAGCCTATACATTCAACTCAAATAGCAAGAATATTTATGCAGAGATGAAATGGGATATTTCAACTTAAGTTTGTTGCAATTCTTACTTGACAGAAGCATACCATAAAAACATGACAGGTTAAGCTGGTCGGTAAGCTTATTCTCAAGTGCTATATAATGTCACATAATAATAAGATGATGTTGTTAAAACTTAAAACAAAGTGGAAATAAAAGGAACAGAACCTGTAATCAAGAAACCAGACTGGGATCAAACTTCTTCAAAGCGTCACAATTAGGCGTTTATGTTGATACTCTCAATGAAGCCACTGAGTTTCCAACCGACAATTCTGTGAAAGAATAGACCAATACTCGTGTTCAATCCTTCCTTCAAACTTCAGTACCTTTATTGTTTTCATCTTCTTTTTAACCTTAAACTCCACACGATTAAATGTATCTGAAACGACACAACACGCATAAATATATGGAATGTGTTCAGGTTCACCTATTCAACATTCCAGCCTACCAGCCTGAAAGCCTTTAACCCGCCTACCCTACACAATTGAACCTCACATCCAACCAGTAATCAGTATATAATTACCAGTTTTCTCCTTGATGCCTTAAGCTCCAACCTTGAGTCCCCAAAATCTTGAGATGCTTCACGCTTAACCTAGGTTTAGAACGTGTTCAGTAACACACACAGACACACAAAATATTATAATTAGAGTTAAGTTTCAAGTTAACATAACCAATTAATCCTAATATAATAATAACAAAAATCAAATACAAACAAAATTCATACTTAATGAGGATATCAGAATATAAACACAATTCAATTCTGAAGCTAAACATTCAAACAAATTAGGGCTGAAGTGCAAAAATTAGGGGAAAATCATATTAATAGCATACACCCAAAAAATCAAATACAAAAACCCAGATTAAACTAAAAAGATTTAAAAAGTAAGGATAACCACATTAACCCTAAAGTTTCGAACTTTCTTACAAATTGCGCATAAAAAAAATAATAAAGTCGTAATCTTTATCTCATCAAATAACCGAATTGGTAACTTTTTATAAAATTAGAGTCATTTGCATACCAGAGCGGATAAGATAGCCAAAAAAATAGTTCAACTGAAAGGGGAACTTACAGAAACCCTAATGATCATGAATTTGGAAAGTTGTGGATCAATTTGGTGAGTTTTTCTATGCATGATGGGTGAAATTAAAAGAGGAGATCGAGATATGTGGAAAATGATGGAATTATTGTTATTGTAATGATGATGGGTGAAGAGAAATCGATCAGCTTTCAATTGAAGAGGGATCACAAGGGATATGAAACTGGCATTCCATTGAATGGAGTTTGGTATGAATATAGAAGGTGAAAGGAGAAGGGTATCAAGGGAATCACATTTTACATCTTCACTAAAAATCAAAACATAAAATTACACTAATAACCTTGTAGGTGTCTTAATATACACCTATGTGACGAATTTGGCCCTATCATTTAAGCTTTATGAAGTTGTATATGTTGCTACAAAACTTGTACCAATGACAAAATTACAATATGATACATAACTCTTCCTTTATAATGTATATTATAGATATTATAGATTATAGATTATAGATAATGGTTCAATGAAACATCAACATCAATTACGAATTCAATGCAAAAGCTTTAATCATCATCAACTCAATCCCAAATTTAAACTCCCTCTTCATCATTTTGATAAAGACTGAAATTTGGCTTCTTATTAGTCGGCTCAATATAGGCGTGTACGAACATGTATCTAATCGATCAATTGCAGATAATTCGTGGAAGAAGTGTTGAATTGTAATTTTGGGATTATTTTTCTTTTTGCGGTGGTGAAATTGATGGATGCGACGGATTCACCGGGTTGCAATGGAGGAGATGCGATTAGTCGCACGGAGCCTTTGGGGAGCAAATCGGAGCGCGAAACGTGAGTTAGCTCATTTCATCCGGATAAAGGTGTTTAATTACATATGTAGTTGTTATATGTTATATGTATACTTAAATATTTAGTCTATCTTAGCTTTATTTTTTTGACATAATTTCTACACCTTTAAATTCTAATCTTGGTTTTATTTTTTTGTACATAGTGGCTTCTACTTTTGGCATTCAGGTATACCTTGGTGCGTCGATTTTAACCTCACCCTGTTCAGGTTTGTTTAGTGAGTGTGCTTGATATGGTTCAGACATTCTATACTTACAAAACTGAAGATTAAATGGAAACTGCATGTATTCAGCTATGTACAGGAAGCAAGATATCAGAGGCTTCATGAACGTACCAAGGTACCTTATGACGAGGCTCGTGTAGAGCATCAGTTATTTACATTTTAATATTCCTAATTGATTATATCAAGCAGATGAATTTGGTCACTATTCTGGCTTATTCATGCCATCATGTTTGTTTTATGTTATTAGTGACAACCCTTTTTGAATTATCGAAACTAGCATATCCAAATGTTCCACTTAAAGGATTGATCTCTGATCAATGGAAGGATGTGGGGTGGCAAGGAGTTAATCCATTTACTGACTTTAGTTACACTGTTCAGTCAACATTATAGAAATTAAAATACATATACTTTTATATTTTTATATAATGTTCATATACTGACTAAAATTATATTTGATGCAGGGGTGGTAATTTTCTTTCACTTGAGAATTTGGTGTTCCTTGCAAAAACATCTCCTCTATGGTACCTTCAAACATCATTAGACCTTTATGTTTTTCTTATTGCAACTTTTAGATATCGATCATTATATACAAATAATTGATTCAATTTCAAAACATAGAATGAGTTTCGTAGGTTACTGTTGAAACAACCTGGAAAAAGGGCAACGTGGGAATATCATCATTATATACTAATTGATTCAGTTTCAAAACGAAGAATGCTTTCCGTAGGTTACTCTTGAAACAACCTGAAAAAAGGGCAACAATTTCAAACCTCTATTAATAGCCTAAATATGTGGTGTATTTACTTGTTCAACCATATGTAGTATGGGTGCTTTGTTTCGATCATGGGAATAATGTGCTTAATTCATGTAAAGCATTCAAAGTAATTGCATAATTATTTTTCTCTTAATTTGTGGTTTATAGGCTTATGTCCAACAGTTGGAAAGTAGTAGAATGAAGCTGACTCAACTTGAGCAGGAGTTTCAGCGAGCTCAGCAGCAGGTGGTGGTGTTGCACATTAGGTGAATTGAGGATCATGGTTGATGGTGTTGTTGCACATTATGAATGTATTTTTAGAATAAAAAGTGATGCTGCTAAGGCTGGCATCTTTCATGTTCTCTCAGGCATGTGGAAAACACCTGTCGAAAGGTGATTCCTTTGGTTAGGTGGATTCCATATTTCCATTCATCAGAACTCCTAAAGGTCAAGATAAAATATCTCTTCATCTTCAGTTAAACCTATAAACCAGGTTTCAATTTTTTTTCCTTCAAAATCTCATTTACTTGCTCGCTATCTTCATTTATTTGAAACCTACAATTTATTAAAATGCAAACCCACACTAAAAGATAAATTTGTTTCACATTTTGGTTTTAATCTATATCTATATCTATATCTATATCTATATCTATATATATAATAAACCAAAACATTTTTTATGACATGTCATAATATTATGCAATCTCTCTTTTGAGAGATGTCACATATGCTGTGATGTGGCAACTCTAGACCAATTAAAAAAAAGAAATAAATATGGTTTAAATATAATTTAACATAATCTATTAAATACCTAATCTACTAAATGTAAATATTAAAACTTTATTATTTTCTCTCTCATATTTCCTCTCATAACTTTTAAATGTTAATATCTTTTATATACGATATATTTTTTAAAGAAAAAAATTACACCAAATTAACGAGCGTTTTATTATCTTTCCAACGAGTACCATAGTGCTATATAAAAAACGGAGAAAAAAACGACTATTTTTTGTAACCTGACAGGTATTGTGTCAGGTTTGGAATTACTTTAAAAAAAATTGTGGGGTTGGGTTGGGCCTGGGATTATATGATACCCGACCCAATTACCCTTTTTTTATATTAGAATATGATAACTTATGGCAGAGATTTGTTTAAAATAATAATAATAATAATAATAATAATAATAATAATAATAATAATAATAATAATAATAATAATCATTAATCATATATTGGCAGATGCCATTTTTATAGTTTAGATACTTCTAATTTTATTCACTTTACTTAGATTTTTCAACCCGGGACGCTCCCGGGGTATAAACTAGTTACTTATATATAGTTTCAATTTTTTAATTGTTTGACACCATCCAGTTTGTGAAACTGGTCCGACCAGTTGACTGATAAATGCGGCTGGTTTGATCACTTATCCGGTTGTACAAACATTGATAAAAGACAAATAGTGATGTGTGTGAAATTCTGAACTATTTTGACTTTTTTATTGGCTTGTAGCTGCTTATAACACAATTGGAATCTTTAACCGATTAGTTATTGGCAATTGGCAACGTACAAGATCATAACAAGAGGTTGAGGATGCGTTGTCACAAGGGATTGCAACAGCCACTAGCCGAGACCATAGCAGGGTCTCTTGGTTCCTCCAATTCATCGAGTAATGTAGCTAACTACATGTGTCAGATGGTTATGGCTATGGGTAAACTCGGAACCTTGGGCTTCATTCGATAGGTTACCTTATGCTCTAAATCTTAAAACCAATCCTAAACCATGTACCCAAAACTCTAAACATGTATTTGTTTTGATTTATCTATTTACCAGGCTAACAATTCGAGGCAGCAAACCTTCCAACAAATGCATAGGATATTGACAACATGCCAATCCGCTTGAGGACTCATCGCCATTAATGACTATTCCTCTCAAGTTTGAGCTCTGAGCTCGTTATGGCTTGCACGCCCTCGTAAGTGACCAAATTTTTTCTTCTACTCCAAGTTGTTGTATAAGTTATTATACATTTAAATAAAGATAACTTCATGTGAAAGAAAGGATTTGTAACAAGCAGGAAGGGAAGCAAAGCATCTATAAAAGCCCAAACTCCAGGACTCATTTCTGGTATTTTTTTCAAGTCTGCTGTGATGGTGTTGAGTTCTACCTTTTTCTTTAGTCTTTAATGAATTATATTCAACCTTTAACTTATATTTACAATAATTTGGTGTTCCTTAAGGCTGGACATATATCTATCTAAGATTGATTTTGAATTCAATCCTTTTAAATTAAATTGATTGAAGTCAAGCTATCTTATCAAGATGGACGTTATGATTTTTTATAGATATTATTATTAATTGTTGTCTATTTATCTTAATAATTAGCTAAATGTTGAAATTTAAATTATGAATTAATATAATTAGCTTCATCTAAAAAAACTCAAAAGCAAGCTATCATCCTCTAAAACTTAATAGTACACATGAAAATTTTAATTGTTAGCAATTCTTTATTTACTAAGGCTTATTCATCATCCATCACAATTCTTATGTGGATAATGTCATGATATTGAGATCATGTAATTAAAGGTTAGTAATATAAGCTCGTTAAATTGTATTAACTAAAAATTTCTTTTATATATGTATACACACATACATATAGAGTGGAAGGATCCACCCATAATTCCATAAATTTCACGGTACCCTCATGGCAACACCGCCCCAGGTGACAGGGGTAGTGGGTTACTGGTATGGTTCACGGGTTGTAAGCAATGGATGGATTGGGTGTGGGTTTTTGTTTTACTATGGTAGGGTAGTTGAAGGTAGTGCTGCCTCTAAATTTTTGTTTCATTGTAGTGAATCGAAGTGATCTTGCAGTGCAGAGTTGGTGAAAATCAGGGTAGTTCAGTAAAGTCCGGGATAGCGCCATCGTACAAACAACATATATTACCAAGAATAGCTTAAACATACACCTTTATGGTCTATAGTGCAACATAGAAGAGCGAATTAGTGCTCGGAACTCATGGTAACAAAAAGAAGCGATAACACATAGCAAAAAATAGAGATATTATTAATACAACTAAATTGGAGCTCAAGTAATAAGTTGCTCAGTTTTTGACAATAATATATACCAAAAAGATATTTAGTTGTGTTAGACCACACATCTTTGTTTGGGGTAAAAGAAACTAAACAACATTCTTTCAAGTAATCTTGTTAAAACATACGTACCCGTAGCAACGCGCGAGCATTTCTACTAGTGGTATATTAAGATTATCTGATTTGTGGGCTGCTTAATTACAACTAGTTCCCAGCCCATACACTTCTACTCTCTTTTTTCTCATTGTGGGCTACTCTTAAATTAATCATGGGCTAACACATTGCTTGAGCCCATCTTGCTCATGCCCCAACCTTTTCTTTTGAAGCTGCTACCCAAACAGAAGACCATGACTTCTATTTCCTTTAATTAATTCTTCGAATGCAAATGTGGGGCTATCTCACTTGGTAGAGACATATGTCTTTTAGATGGGAGGTCCAATGTTCAATCCTTGGCAAGGGTGTTGTAATTTAGAATTATTGGTGTAATATATAGGAGATGTAACGTTTGCCGTTCAAAAAAAAATAATAATAATTTGCAGCTTGGACTTTTATTTTGATTTAGCTCTAGAATGAATTATCCCACTGTTAATTCGTTCCATCATATTTGACCTTTAAAATGTTGAAGTTGCATATGAAATTACATGTCAACATGCTCACCATTTAATTTGTTGAACATACGAACACTTTTACTATAAAATATCAAAAAAAAAGGATCTCATTTTAGGTTGTTCTCCCTTGAAACCTACAAAATATAGAAACAAGTTAAGATAATTTGTTTTATACAAAATCAATGCATTTTCTTAATTAATTAATATAAAATAATGTGTACTTAAAAATGCACGGATCACTCTTTAACATATTGTTATTAGACCTTGTGGTGTAATTCTGTGACACCCGGCATGTTCGGCTTAAACATATTAGTAACATCTAAGTCTACCTTAGCGAGAAACGTTTATAAACAAACTTAACCGGGTTAGTTGAGTTGGGTCAAGTTAGGATTGTCCCGGGTACAATGATCTGGAGGATCATTGGGAGTCGTTTTGGTAATACACTAGTACCGGGTTCCGTTGTTGGTGACATTACATGAACTAATTAAGTATATGTGTAGATTATGGGTTGTGTGGTGGTTTATATACATAGACGTGTTTAAATGATGTGTAAATGATTATCTGTGCTTTAATGTGTTAAATATAGACTAAGGATGCATGCTTATGTGTTAAGATGTGTTAGAATGCGTTAAACACGACAAACTGGAAAACTAGTTAAGAAGGGGCTCTGGTTCGACCACTTCGAGTGGTCGAAGGAGAGGAAAATTGTCTGGTTCGACCCATGCAAGTGGGCGAACCAGGGAAGTGGAGTTGAAGAATTCCCTTCGACCTGGACAAGTCTCATTCGACCCTGTGAAAGGGGCGAAGGAGACCACCTTCGACCAATCAATTGGTGCGAAGGAGGATCAGTATAAATACCAACCTTAGTCATTTTTCATCATTTCACAAACCCTAACCGTCCCAAAACGCTCTCAAACGATCTTAAACACTAAGGAAGGAGTTTTTGCTCTTCTTTTTCATAATCTAACCTACCTACAACATCTAAACAAGAATCCAAGGTGTGTTCATAAACCTAAATCTTTTAGAAGCATTTTTATTCGTTTTCATCTAACCTTAATTGTCCAGATCTGTTCTAAGGGTGTTTTTATGATTAAAAACCTTTTAAACATCTTTCTAAAACAAAACCCTATCATTTAACATGAGCTTTCATAATAAATAACATGTGTTAATTGAGTATTATGTGGTGTAATGTGTTATTCAATGCTTTGCTGCTTTATCTATGTTAGAGACATGATGTAGGATTGCTTTTAATGCTGATTGATTGTTGTTTAGGGTTAGAATCGATTGGATAATGATATTAGGTGTAAATTGGGGATTTTGACGAATCTAGACGTAACATGTGGTGTTTATAATCAATAGAACCCATAGGGATGATCGGATGATCGACAAACTGAGTATTATAAGTCAAACATGAGTCGATTTCAAAAGTTTCCAAATTGGGTAAAGATTTCATGCATGAAAGTGACGTTCCCATAATTTTTGCCATTTTGGGAAAGGGCTGAAACGGATATGGTTTGGGACAAAATCAGTGGGGTTTTGTTAGGATAACATAATCATGTTTGACTGCTGTGATTGGTGATGTTTCGAGTCGTTTTGAATGTGTTTTAAGCGTTTTTAGGCAAAATAGAACAACAGGGGCGAACCTGGCCTCCTTCGACCAGTCGAAGGTGCGAAGGAGGAATCCCAGGGTCGAACCAGGCTTTTCAGTGGGCGAACGTGGCAAAACGTGCGAAGGAAGCATCGAACGGTCGAACGAGAGGTAAAACGGGCGAAAGAGAGTAAAAAGGTGCGAAGGAGGCCTTAAACTGACTGGTTCGACCGTTCTGATGCAGAAATGAGATTTTTGATATAAACTAAGTGTTTTATGCTTGAACCTTGCGTGTAATCTAAGTGTACTTGATTAGTTAGGGTAATGGGTCACCAACGGGATGTCGGGTCGGTCTAGTGTGTCGGTTAAACATTTAAACACGTTTTAAAACATACTCGGTTATGATCTGGACAATCGGGGGCTAGATAACCTTATGGTTATTAGTCGGAACACTTATGTGAACATTTTGATAGATCTCCGGTAGAGGGATTATCAAGGGCTAAACATCTTTACTTATATTTGAAGAACGCTATCTAAGGTGAGTTCCCGGCCCCACTTTTACTGCTTTAACTTTTGGGGGAGAAAACATGCGCTAAACAGTTTTGGTAACATATGTCATACTATGGTTTTAACTTTATATTGCTATACGATCTTTTGGAAAGTCCCGGGGGAAACCATGAATGTGCGGGTTTGCACAACGGGGGAAATGTGGATAGATCTATTGGGCGTGACCTGCCCCACTCGTCGGCTTGGAGGGCCGGGCGGGTGCATATTGTCTCGAACAGGTACATTGGTATCATGCTGAACATACAGGCTGCTTAAACATGCTGAACATTGCTAAACGTGTCTAGTAATGGTTTCCAATCGTAGTAGTAATAAAATATACGCCTAGCTAGCGTACTTGGTAGCATTGATATAGTATGGACATGGTAACCCTTGGTAACTCTTTTTGAACAAACCTGTGAACTCACCAGCATTATATGTTGACGTCTTTTGGCATGTTTTTCTCAGGTCGCTAAGGTAGCAACAACTGGATCTAGGCGCACGAGTCGGCACGGGCGTCTAGGGTTTAGAGCATGGTCTTCATTAAACATTTGAACTATGTCTTTTGGGTTGTAAACATTTAAAGCTTCCGCTACAGTTTATGCTTTTATAATTATATCCTTTGGGTTTTGTGTTATGCATATAGTGTTGTTTATTGTGACCGTTGACTTGAATTCTGGTTTGTCATGCGCCTCGCGGTAAAACCCCGCAAGTGGAATTTGAGGGTGTGACAGATTGGTATCAGAGCCAATGGTTATAGTGAACTAGGACTGCATTTAGAGTCTAGTCTATAGCCGAGTCGCACACACTAGACGGTCACATACTTGTGTCGGTTTGGAACATGTACTAACTTTGTCGGGGTGTCGTTACATTATCATCACACTTCTCTGTTACATCATCCGTTTTTATTTGGGTTCTTACCTACTCTTGTCTTCTTCTTCTGGATTGAAGGAAGAGGGGGTTGATTTGTTGGTTCTTGCACACACATGCCTTCTTACACTTGCACCTATTGCCACATAGGCGACAATGTTTGGTGACTAGGGTCTAGATTAGGGGCACATCTGGAGGACCATGTAGAGCAGTTTATCATTTCGGGTGCACACGAAATAATAAACTGGGATGCATGAAAATCCCGATGGACTTCGAGTTTGGATGTATAGTCCTGAATTTGTCCCTAGGTTAACTCTTGAAAAATTTCTAGTGGTTGACACTGGAAGTGAATCTGAATCTCTCGATTTCTTGGTTTGTTAGATCATGTCTGGTGCTCGTGGTGGTGGACGTCGTGGTGGTGGTCGTGGCGGCGGTGGTCGTGCCGGAGGCGGTGGTCGTGGGAACATCAACATGACCCAAGCTGAGCTGAACAACTTGCTCCAGCAGCAAGTGAATATGGCTATGGCTAATTTCCAGGCCGGGATTAATGCCATGGGTGGTGTTGGTGCCAATCCACCCCCACCTCAGTGCTCTTATAAGAAGTTTAGGGACTGTCAGCCCCATAACTTCGCTGGAACTGAGGGAGCGGTGGGACTGCTCCGATGGCTAGAGAAGGTGGAATCTGTGTTTGTCATGTGTAACTGTCCTGCTGGGGACCGAGTGAAGTATGCTACTGCGACATTTGAGGGGCCTGCATTGTCGTGGTGGAATGCTACTACTCAGAATATGGGACTGGGAGAGGCTATTGCTATGCCTTGGGCGGAGTTTGTGCAGCTTTTGAGAGGTGAGTACTGTCCGAGGGAGGAGATACAGAAGTTGGAGCATGAGGTCTGGAGTTACAAGATGGTTGGGTCGGAGATTGAGGAATATACTGTGAGGAGGAACGAGCTGGCGGTGTTGTGTCCTGACTTACACACACCCGAGTACAGGAGGATCGAGCACTATGTGTCTGGACTAGTGCCCGAGATTGCTGGGTTGGTAGCTGCTGGGAATCTTCCCACTATTGCTGAAGTTGTCCGATCAGCTCATCGGATGACTAACCTGAAGGTGGCGGAAGGCGTTTTGCCACCCAAGGGCACTACTGTGAAGGCTGCTGAGGGGAACAAGAGGAAGTGGGAGAGTGTGGGGAAGAGTGTGGTGCCAGCTCAGCCGGCGAAGAAGTTTGATACGTCTGGGTCTTCTTCTGGGGCGAAGACGGGTGGGTATGTTGGGAAGCATCCCAAGTGCAACAAGTGTGGTTTCCATCATTCGGGGAGTTGTGACAGGGCTCGTTGTCATCGGTGCCATCAGTTGGGGCACCATGCTAAGGATTGCAAGGTGGCGCTCACCCCAACTCAGACTCCTGCGGCTACTCCTGCTCCTGCTGCTCAGGGGACTCAGGGGAGGCAGGGGTGTTATAACTGTGGTGACACGGGGCATTTCAAGCGTGATTGTCCCAAGCTGAAGCAGGGCGATAATGGGAGGGGCGGAAACGGTAGCGGTAACGGGAATGGCGGCGGAGGCAGGACTGCGCGTGCTTTCGTCATTGGGTCTGCGGAGGCTAGGCAGGATCCAGACACAGTTACCGGTACGTTCCTTCTCAACAATCGCTATGTTTCTGTTTTATTTGATTCTGGTGCCGATAAGAGCTTCGTATCTGTGGATGTTAGTCAGTTGCTAGATATAGTACCCACACCTTTAGAGGCTAAGTACTTGATAGAATTGGCTAATGGTAAGAACATCGAGGCGACTCATATCCTTAGGGAGTGTCACTTGGAACTGTCGGGTCTGTCATTCCCCATTGACCTTATGCCTGTACCTCTGGGTAGTTTTGATGTCGTGGTTGGCATGGATTGGTTATCATTATATCACGCGGAGATCGTTTGTTTTGACAAGGTTATTCGGATCCCTCTCCCCGATGGAGAGATTCTTTCGGTTCATGGCGAGAAAAGCGGTGCCCCGCTGAGTATCATTTCCAGCATGAAAGCCCGTAAGTATCTTCGGAAGGGCTGTTCGGCCATTCTGGCACTTGTTAACGTTTCTACTGACGATGAGAAGAAGATCGAGGATATCCCGGTGGTTCGTGACTTTCATGATGTGTTTCCTGATGATTTGCCTGGTCTTCCTCCCCATCGTCAGGTTGAGTTTGGTATTGATCTTGCTCCGGGCGCAGCTCCTATTGCCCGAGCTCCGTATCGTCTTGCACCTCCCGAGATGCAGGAGTTATCCAGCCAGTTACAGGAACTCTTGGAAAAGGGTTTCATTCGACCGAGCTCGTCCCCGTGGGGAGCTCCTATTTTGTTTGTGAAGAAGAAGGACGGGAGCCTTCGTATGTGTATTGATTACCGTGAGCTGAACAAAGTGACCATCAAAAATCGTTATCCTCTTCCTCGCATTGATGATCTCTTTGACCAGCTTCAGGGCTCCAGCTATTATTCGAAGATTGATTTGCGGTCCGGTTATCACCAGTTGCGCGTCAGGGAAGCTGACATCCAGAAGACTGCTTTTCGCACTCGCTATGGCCATTTTGAGTTCTTGGTCATGCCTTTCGGTCTCACTAACGCACCGGCGGTGTTCATGGATTTGATGAACCGCGTTTGTAAACCGTACCTGGATAAGTTCGTCATCGTGTTCATTGATGACATTCTGATTTATTCCAAGAACAAGGCGGATCATGAGGAACATCTGCGGATGGTCTTGGAACTTTTGAGACGGGAGCAGCTGTATGCTAAGTTCTCAAAGTGCGATTTTTGGTTACGTGAAGTTCATTTCCTAGGGCATGTGGTGAATGAACTGGGAATTCATGTCGATCCGGCTAAGATCGAAGCTATTAAAGACTGGGAAGCACCAAAGACGCCATCTGAGGTGCGGCAATTCCTGGGTCTTGCAGGTTACTATCGGCGTTTTATCGAGGGATTTTCGAAGATCGCTCAACCCCTCACTGCTCTCACCCAGAAGGACCGAAAGTTCGACTGGAATGAACCACAGGAATCAGCATTTCAGATGCTGAAGCTTAAACTTTGTTCTGCACCTATCTTATCCCTTCCTGAGGGTACGGATGATTTCGTTGTGTACTGTGATGCTTCCATTCGGGGTCTTGGTTGCGTGTTGATGTAGCGCGGGAAGGTTATTGCTTATGCTTCTCGTCAACTCAAAGTTCATGAGAAGAATTACACTACTCATGACTTAGAACTGGGTGCAGTGGTCTTTGCGTTGAAAATCTGGAGACATTACTTGTACGGTACCAAGTGTGAAGTTTACACCGATCACAAGAGTCTCCAGCATATTTTCGACCAGAAGGTGTTAAACATGCGGCAGCGTCGTTGGGTTGAACTCTTGAACGACTACGACTGTGCGATTAAGTACCATCCTGGCAAGGCAAACGTTGTGGCGGATGCCTTGAGCAGGAAAGAGTCGGCGAAGCCTCGGCGTGTCCGAGCCTTGCAGCTTACAATTCATTCCTCCTTACCTGACCGGATCCGTTCGGCTCAGGTGGATGCCTTGAAGGAGGAAAACCTTAAGGCCGAAACGATGCACAGTGCGGACAAACACCTTGAGCTTAGGTCTGATGGCCTACACTACTTCGCTGGGCGTGTTTGGGTTCCTTTACTCGGGGGATTACGGGAGCTTGTCTTGGACGAGGCTCACAAATCCCGGTATTCTATTCATCCAGGCTCCGATAAGATGTATCAGGATCTGAAGATACTTTATTGGTGGCCGAACATGAAGGCTGATATAGCCTCCTATGTGAGCAAATGCTTGACCTGTGCTAAGGTCAAGGTGGAGTATCAGAAGCCGTCTGGTCTCCTACAGCAACCTGAGATTCCAGAATGGAAGTGGGAGCGGATCACGATGGATTTCGTCACCAAACTACCGAGATCACCAAGTGGCTGCGACATGATTTGGGTGATCGTCGACCGGTTGACGAAATCGGCACACTTCATACCTATTAAGGAAACGGATGGACTCGAGCGGTTGGCTCGGCTCTACCTTAAGGAGGTGGTTTCTCGGCACGGGGTGCCTGTTTCTATCATTTCTGATCGTGATTCCCGCTTTGCTTCGCGTTTCTGGAAGGCTCTGCACAAGGCTTTGGGTACTCAGTTGGATATGAGTACGGCTTATCATCCGCAAACTGATGGACAGAGTGAGCGGACGATTCAAACCTTGGAAGACATGCTTCGGGCATGTGTTATCGATTTTGGCAAAAGTTGGGAGATCCACCTACCGTTAGTGGAGTTCTCCTACAACAACAGCTATCACTCTAGCATCAAGGCAGCTCCGTTCGAGGCTCTTTACGGACGGAAATGCCGATCACCACTTTGTTGGGCCGAGGTGGGCGAGAGCCAGCTCACTGGTCCGGAACTCGTGTACGAAACTTCGGAGAAAATCGTACAGATCCGTCAACGTTTGGCTGCGGCACGAGATCGTCAGAAGAGCTATGCCGATCGCCGTCGAAAACCTTTGGAGTTCCAGGTTGGGGACAAGGTACTTCTGAAAGTTTCACCATGGAAGGGCGTCATACGCTTTGGAAAGCGTGGCAAGCTTAACCCTCGTTATGTCGGACCGTTCGCAATTCTGGATCGGATTGGACCGGTGGCATATAGACTTGACTTACCGGCGGAATGAATCTCGGGTCGAGATTCCTTTCAACGTGGGGATGATGTGACATCCGGTAAGTTTCTTTTGTTCGGTTCTTTTCGTTTCTTTCTTTTTGGGCTTTGCGCAATTTTCGGGACGAAAATTCTTTCAACGTGGGGATGATGTGACACCCGGCATGTTCGGCTTAAACATATTAGTAACATCTAAGTCTACCTTAGCGAGAAACGTTTATAAACAAACTTAACCGGGTTAGTTGAGTTGGGTCAAGTTAGGATTGTCCCGGGTACAATGATCTGGAGGATCATTGGGAGTCGTTTTGGTAATACACTAGTACCGGGTTCCGTTGTTGGTGACATTACATGAACTAATTAAGTATATGTGTAGATTATGGGTTGTGTGGTGGTTTATATACATAGACGTGTTTAAATGATGTGTAAATGATTATCTGTGCTTTAATGTGTTAAATATAGACTAAGGATGCATGCTTATGTGTTAAGATGTGTTAGAATGCGTTAAACACGACAAACTGGAAAACTAGTTAAGAAGGGGCTCTGGTTCGACCACTTCGAGTGGTCGAAGGAGAGGAAAATTGTCTGGTTCGACCCATGCAAGTGGGCGAACCAGGGAAGTGGAGTTGAAGAATTCCCTTCGACCTGGACAAGTCTCATTCGACCCTGTGAAAGGGGCGAAGGAGACCACCTTCGACCAATCAATTGGTGCGAAGGAGGATCAGTATAAATACCAACCTTAGTCATTTTTCATCATTTCACAAACCCTAACCGTCCCAAAACGCTCTCAAACGATCTTAAACACTAAGGAAGGAGTTTTTGCTCTTCTTTTTCATAATCTAACCTACCTACAACATCTAAACAAGAATCCAAGGTGTGTTCATAAACCTAAATCTTTTAGAAGCATTTTTATTCGTTTTCATCTAACCTTAATTGTCCAGATCTGTTCTAAGGGTGTTTTTATGATTAAAAACCTTTTAAACATCTTTCTAAAACAAAACCCTATCATTTAACATGAGCTTTCATAATAAATAACATGTGTTAATTGAGTATTATGTGGTGTAATGTGTTATTCAATGCTTTGCTGCTTTATCTATGTTAGAGACATGATGTAGGATTGCTTTTAATGCTGATTGATTGTTGTTTAGGGTTAGAATCGATTGGATAATGATATTAGGTGTAAATTGGGGATTTTGACGAATCTAGACGTAACATGTGGTGTTTATAATCAATAGAACCCATAGGGATGATCGGATGATCGACAAACTGAGTATTATAAGTCAAACATGAGTCGATTTCAAAAGTTTCCAAATTGGGTAAAGATTTCATGCATGAAAGTGACGTTCCCATAATTTTTGCCATTTTGGGAAAGGGCTGAAACGGATATGGTTTGGGACAAAATCAGTGGGGTTTTGTTAGGATAACATAATCATGTTTGACTGCTGTGATTGGTGATGTTTCGAGTCGTTTTGAATGTGTTTTAAGCGTTTTTAGGCAAAATAGAACAACAGGGGCGAACCTGGCCTCCTTCGACCAGTCGAAGGTGCGAAGGAGGAATCCCAGGGTCGAACCAGGCTTTTCAGTGGGCGAACGTGGCAAAACGTGCGAAGGAAGCATCGAACGGTCGAACGAGAGGTAAAACGGGCGAAAGAGAGTAAAAAGGTGCGAAGGAGGCCTTAAACTGACTGGTTCGACCGTTCTGATGCAGAAATGAGATTTTTGATATAAACTAAGTGTTTTATGCTTGAACCTTGCGTGTAATCTAAGTGTACTTGATTAGTTAGGGTAATGGGTCACCAACGGGATGTCGGGTCGGTCTAGTGTGTCGGTTAAACATTTAAACACGTTTTAAAACATACTCGGTTATGATCTGGACAATCGGGGGCTAGATAACCTTATGGTTATTAGTCGGAACACTTATGTGAACATTTTGATAGATCTCCGGTAGAGGGATTATCAAGGGCTAAACATCTTTACTTATATTTGAAGAACGCTATCTAAGGTGAGTTCCCGGCCCCACTTTTACTGCTTTAACTTTTGGGGGAGAAAACATGCGCTAAACAGTTTTGGTAACATATGTCATACTATGGTTTTAACTTTATATTGCTATACGATCTTTTGGAAAGTCCCGGGGGAAACCATGAATGTGCGGGTTTGCACAACGGGGGAAATGTGGATAGATCTATTGGGCGTGACCTGCCCCACTCGTCGGCTTGGAGGGCCGGGCGGGTGCATATTGTCTCGAACAGGTACATTGGTATCATGCTGAACATACAGGCTGCTTAAACATGCTGAACATTGCTAAACGTGTCTAGTAATGGTTTCCAATCGTAGTAGTAATAAAATATACGCCTAGCTAGCGTACTTGGTAGCATTGATATAGTATGGACATGGTAACCCTTGGTAACTCTTTTTGAACAAACCTGTGAACTCACCAGCATTATATGTTGACGTCTTTTGGCATGTTTTTCTCAGGTCGCTAAGGTAGCAACAACTGGATCTAGGCGCACGAGTCGGCACGGGCGTCTAGGGTTTAGAGCATGGTCTTCATTAAACATTTGAACTATGTCTTTTGGGTTGTAAACATTTAAAGCTTCCGCTACAGTTTATGCTTTTATAATTATATCCTTTGGGTTTTGTGTTATGCATATAGTGTTGTTTATTGTGACCGTTGACTTGAATTCTGGTTTGTCATGCGCCTCGCGGTAAAACCCCGCAAGTGGAATTTGAGGGTGTGACAGATTGGTATCAGAGCCAATGGTTATAGTGAACTAGGACTGCATTTAGAGTCTAGTCTATAGCCGAGTCGCACACACTAGACGGTCACATACTTGTGTCGGTTTGGAACATGTACTAACTTTGTCGGGGTGTCGTTACATTATCATCACACTTCTCTGTTACATCATCCGTTTTTATTTGGGTTCTTACCTACTCTTGTCTTCTTCTTCTGGATTGAAGGAAGAGGGGGTTGATTTGTTGGTTCTTGCACACACATGCCTTCTTACACTTGCACCTATTGCCACATAGGCGACAATGTTTGGTGACTAGGGTCTAGATTAGGGGCACATCTGGAGGACCATGTAGAGCAGTTTATCATTTCGGGTGCACACGAAATAATAAACTGGGATGCATGAAAATCCCGATGGACTTCGAGTTTGGATGTATAGTCCTGAATTTGTCCCTAGGTTAACTCTTGAAAAATTTCTAGTGGTTGACACTGGAAGTGAATCTGAATCTCTCGATTTCTTGGTTTGTTAGATCATGTCTGGTGCTCGTGGTGGTGGACGTCGTGGTGGTGGTCGTGGCGGCGGTGGTCGTGCCGGAGGCGGTGGTCGTGGGAACATCAACATGACCCAAGCTGAGCTGAACAACTTGCTCCAGCAGCAAGTGAATATGGCTATGGCTAATTTCCAGGCCGGGATTAATGCCATGGGTGGTGTTGGTGCCAATCCACCCCCACCTCAGTGCTCTTATAAGAAGTTTAGGGACTGTCAGCCCCATAACTTCGCTGGAACTGAGGGAGCGGTGGGACTGCTCCGATGGCTAGAGAAGGTGGAATCTGTGTTTGTCATGTGTAACTGTCCTGCTGGGGACCGAGTGAAGTATGCTACTGCGACATTTGAGGGGCCTGCATTGTCGTGGTGGAATGCTACTACTCAGAATATGGGACTGGGAGAGGCTATTGCTATGCCTTGGGCGGAGTTTGTGCAGCTTTTGAGAGGTGAGTACTGTCCGAGGGAGGAGATACAGAAGTTGGAGCATGAGGTCTGGAGTTACAAGATGGTTGGGTCGGAGATTGAGGAATATACTGTGAGGAGGAACGAGCTGGCGGTGTTGTGTCCTGACTTACACACACCCGAGTACAGGAGGATCGAGCACTATGTGTCTGGACTAGTGCCCGAGATTGCTGGGTTGGTAGCTGCTGGGAATCTTCCCACTATTGCTGAAGTTGTCCGATCAGCTCATCGGATGACTAACCTGAAGGTGGCGGAAGGCGTTTTGCCACCCAAGGGCACTACTGTGAAGGCTGCTGAGGGGAACAAGAGGAAGTGGGAGAGTGTGGGGAAGAGTGTGGTGCCAGCTCAGCCGGCGAAGAAGTTTGATACGTCTGGGTCTTCTTCTGGGGCGAAGACGGGTGGGTATGTTGGGAAGCATCCCAAGTGCAACAAGTGTGGTTTCCATCATTCGGGGAGTTGTGACAGGGCTCGTTGTCATCGGTGCCATCAGTTGGGGCACCATGCTAAGGATTGCAAGGTGGCGCTCACCCCAACTCAGACTCCTGCGGCTACTCCTGCTCCTGCTGCTCAGGGGACTCAGGGGAGGCAGGGGTGTTATAACTGTGGTGACACGGGGCATTTCAAGCGTGATTGTCCCAAGCTGAAGCAGGGCGATAATGGGAGGGGCGGAAACGGTAGCGGTAACGGGAATGGCGGCGGAGGCAGGACTGCGCGTGCTTTCGTCATTGGGTCTGCGGAGGCTAGGCAGGATCCAGACACAGTTACCGGTACGTTCCTTCTCAACAATCGCTATGTTTCTGTTTTATTTGATTCTGGTGCCGATAAGAGCTTCGTATCTGTGGATGTTAGTCAGTTGCTAGATATAGTACCCACACCTTTAGAGGCTAAGTACTTGATAGAATTGGCTAATGGTAAGAACATCGAGGCGACTCATATCCTTAGGGAGTGTCACTTGGAACTGTCGGGTCTGTCATTCCCCATTGACCTTATGCCTGTACCTCTGGGTAGTTTTGATGTCGTGGTTGGCATGGATTGGTTATCATTATATCACGCGGAGATCGTTTGTTTTGACAAGGTTATTCGGATCCCTCTCCCCGATGGAGAGATTCTTTCGGTTCATGGCGAGAAAAGCGGTGCCCCGCTGAGTATCATTTCCAGCATGAAAGCCCGTAAGTATCTTCGGAAGGGCTGTTCGGCCATTCTGGCACTTGTTAACGTTTCTACTGACGATGAGAAGAAGATCGAGGATATCCCGGTGGTTCGTGACTTTCATGATGTGTTTCCTGATGATTTGCCTGGTCTTCCTCCCCATCGTCAGGTTGAGTTTGGTATTGATCTTGCTCCGGGCGCAGCTCCTATTGCCCGAGCTCCGTATCGTCTTGCACCTCCCGAGATGCAGGAGTTATCCAGCCAGTTACAGGAACTCTTGGAAAAGGGTTTCATTCGACCGAGCTCGTCCCCGTGGGGAGCTCCTATTTTGTTTGTGAAGAAGAAGGACGGGAGCCTTCGTATGTGTATTGATTACCGTGAGCTGAACAAAGTGACCATCAAAAATCGTTATCCTCTTCCTCGCATTGATGATCTCTTTGACCAGCTTCAGGGCTCCAGCTATTATTCGAAGATTGATTTGCGGTCCGGTTATCACCAGTTGCGCGTCAGGGAAGCTGACATCCAGAAGACTGCTTTTCGCACTCGCTATGGCCATTTTGAGTTCTTGGTCATGCCTTTCGGTCTCACTAACGCACCGGCGGTGTTCATGGATTTGATGAACCGCGTTTGTAAACCGTACCTGGATAAGTTCGTCATCGTGTTCATTGATGACATTCTGATTTATTCCAAGAACAAGGCGGATCATGAGGAACATCTGCGGATGGTCTTGGAACTTTTGAGACGGGAGCAGCTGTATGCTAAGTTCTCAAAGTGCGATTTTTGGTTACGTGAAGTTCATTTCCTAGGGCATGTGGTGAATGAACTGGGAATTCATGTCGATCCGGCTAAGATCGAAGCTATTAAAGACTGGGAAGCACCAAAGACGCCATCTGAGGTGCGGCAATTCCTGGGTCTTGCAGGTTACTATCGGCGTTTTATCGAGGGATTTTCGAAGATCGCTCAACCCCTCACTGCTCTCACCCAGAAGGACCGAAAGTTCGACTGGAATGAACCACAGGAATCAGCATTTCAGATGCTGAAGCTTAAACTTTGTTCTGCACCTATCTTATCCCTTCCTGAGGGTACGGATGATTTCGTTGTGTACTGTGATGCTTCCATTCGGGGTCTTGGTTGCGTGTTGATGTAGCGCGGGAAGGTTATTGCTTATGCTTCTCGTCAACTCAAAGTTCATGAGAAGAATTACACTACTCATGACTTAGAACTGGGTGCAGTGGTCTTTGCGTTGAAAATCTGGAGACATTACTTGTACGGTACCAAGTGTGAAGTTTACACCGATCACAAGAGTCTCCAGCATATTTTCGACCAGAAGGTGTTAAACATGCGGCAGCGTCGTTGGGTTGAACTCTTGAACGACTACGACTGTGCGATTAAGTACCATCCTGGCAAGGCAAACGTTGTGGCGGATGCCTTGAGCAGGAAAGAGTCGGCGAAGCCTCGGCGTGTCCGAGCCTTGCAGCTTACAATTCATTCCTCCTTACCTGACCGGATCCGTTCGGCTCAGGTGGATGCCTTGAAGGAGGAAAACCTTAAGGCCGAAACGATGCACAGTGCGGACAAACACCTTGAGCTTAGGTCTGATGGCCTACACTACTTCGCTGGGCGTGTTTGGGTTCCTTTACTCGGGGGATTACGGGAGCTTGTCTTGGACGAGGCTCACAAATCCCGGTATTCTATTCATCCAGGCTCCGATAAGATGTATCAGGATCTGAAGATACTTTATTGGTGGCCGAACATGAAGGCTGATATAGCCTCCTATGTGAGCAAATGCTTGACCTGTGCTAAGGTCAAGGTGGAGTATCAGAAGCCGTCTGGTCTCCTACAGCAACCTGAGATTCCAGAATGGAAGTGGGAGCGGATCACGATGGATTTCGTCACCAAACTACCGAGATCACCAAGTGGCTGCGACATGATTTGGGTGATCGTCGACCGGTTGACGAAATCGGCACACTTCATACCTATTAAGGAAACGGATGGACTCGAGCGGTTGGCTCGGCTCTACCTTAAGGAGGTGGTTTCTCGGCACGGGGTGCCTGTTTCTATCATTTCTGATCGTGATTCCCGCTTTGCTTCGCGTTTCTGGAAGGCTCTGCACAAGGCTTTGGGTACTCAGTTGGATATGAGTACGGCTTATCATCCGCAAACTGATGGACAGAGTGAGCGGACGATTCAAACCTTGGAAGACATGCTTCGGGCATGTGTTATCGATTTTGGCAAAAGTTGGGAGATCCACCTACCGTTAGTGGAGTTCTCCTACAACAACAGCTATCACTCTAGCATCAAGGCAGCTCCGTTCGAGGCTCTTTACGGACGGAAATGCCGATCACCACTTTGTTGGGCCGAGGTGGGCGAGAGCCAGCTCACTGGTCCGGAACTCGTGTACGAAACTTCGGAGAAAATCGTACAGATCCGTCAACGTTTGGCTGCGGCACGAGATCGTCAGAAGAGCTATGCCGATCGCCGTCGAAAACCTTTGGAGTTCCAGGTTGGGGACAAGGTACTTCTGAAAGTTTCACCATGGAAGGGCGTCATACGCTTTGGAAAGCGTGGCAAGCTTAACCCTCGTTATGTCGGACCGTTCGCAATTCTGGATCGGATTGGACCGGTGGCATATAGACTTGACTTACCGGCGGAATGAATCTCGGGTCGAGATTCCTTTCAACGTGGGGATGATGTGACATCCGGTAAGTTTCTTTTGTTCGGTTCTTTTCGTTTCTTTCTTTTTGGGCTTTGCGCAATTTTCGGGACGAAAATTCTTTCAACGTGGGGATGATGTGACACCCGGCATGTTCGGCTTAAACATATTAGTAACATCTAAGTCTACCTTAGCGAGAAACGTTTATAAACAAACTTAACCGGGTTAGTTGAGTTGGGTCAAGTTAGGATTGTCCCGGGTACAATGATCTGGAGGATCATTGGGAGTCGTTTTGGTAATACACTAGTACCGGGTTCCGTTGTTGGTGACATTACATGAACTAATTAAGTATATGTGTAGATTATGGGTTGTGTGGTGGTTTATATACATAGACGTGTTTAAATGATGTGTAAATGATTATCTGTGCTTTAATGTGTTAAATATAGACTAAGGATGCATGCTTATGTGTTAAGATGTGTTAGAATGCGTTAAACACGACAAACTGGAAAACTAGTTAAGAAGGGGCTCTGGTTCGACCACTTCGAGTGGTCGAAGGAGAGGAAAATTGTCTGGTTCGACCCATGCAAGTGGGCGAACCAGGGAAGTGGAGTTGAAGAATTCCCTTCGACCTGGACAAGTCTCATTCGACCCTGTGAAAGGGGCGAAGGAGACCACCTTCGACCAATCAATTGGTGCGAAGGAGGATCAGTATAAATACCAACCTTAGTCATTTTTCATCATTTCACAAACCCTAACCGTCCCAAAACGCTCTCAAACGATCTTAAACACTAAGGAAGGAGTTTTTGCTCTTCTTTTTCATAATCTAACCTACCTACAACATCTAAACAAGAATCCAAGGTGTGTTCATAAACCTAAATCTTTTAGAAGCATTTTTATTCGTTTTCATCTAACCTTAATTGTCCAGATCTGTTCTAAGGGTGTTTTTATGATTAAAAACCTTTTAAACATCTTTCTAAAACAAAACCCTATCATTTAACATGAGCTTTCATAATAAATAACATGTGTTAATTGAGTATTATGTGGTGTAATGTGTTATTCAATGCTTTGCTGCTTTATCTATGTTAGAGACATGATGTAGGATTGCTTTTAATGCTGATTGATTGTTGTTTAGGGTTAGAATCGATTGGATAATGATATTAGGTGTAAATTGGGGATTTTGACGAATCTAGACGTAACATGTGGTGTTTATAATCAATAGAACCCATAGGGATGATCGGATGATCGACAAACTGAGTATTATAAGTCAAACATGAGTCGATTTCAAAAGTTTCCAAATTGGGTAAAGATTTCATGCATGAAAGTGACGTTCCCATAATTTTTGCCATTTTGGGAAAGGGCTGAAACGGATATGGTTTGGGACAAAATCAGTGGGGTTTTGTTAGGATAACATAATCATGTTTGACTGCTGTGATTGGTGATGTTTCGAGTCGTTTTGAATGTGTTTTAAGCGTTTTTAGGCAAAATAGAACAACAGGGGCGAACCTGGCCTCCTTCGACCAGTCGAAGGTGCGAAGGAGGAATCCCAGGGTCGAACCAGGCTTTTCAGTGGGCGAACGTGGCAAAACGTGCGAAGGAAGCATCGAACGGTCGAACGAGAGGTAAAACGGGCGAAAGAGAGTAAAAAGGTGCGAAGGAGGCCTTAAACTGACTGGTTCGACCGTTCTGATGCAGAAATGAGATTTTTGATATAAACTAAGTGTTTTATGCTTGAACCTTGCGTGTAATCTAAGTGTACTTGATTAGTTAGGGTAATGGGTCACCAACGGGATGTCGGGTCGGTCTAGTGTGTCGGTTAAACATTTAAACACGTTTTAAAACATACTCGGTTATGATCTGGACAATCGGGGGCTAGATAACCTTATGGTTATTAGTCGGAACACTTATGTGAACATTTTGATAGATCTCCGGTAGAGGGATTATCAAGGGCTAAACATCTTTACTTATATTTGAAGAACGCTATCTAAGGTGAGTTCCCGGCCCCACTTTTACTGCTTTAACTTTTGGGGGAGAAAACATGCGCTAAACAGTTTTGGTAACATATGTCATACTATGGTTTTAACTTTATATTGCTATACGATCTTTTGGAAAGTCCCGGGGGAAACCATGAATGTGCGGGTTTGCACAACGGGGGAAATGTGGATAGATCTATTGGGCGTGACCTGCCC
The DNA here is from genome assembly GCA_028751855.1 of Ambrosia trifida. Classification (NCBI taxonomy): domain Eukaryota; kingdom Viridiplantae; phylum Streptophyta; class Magnoliopsida; order Asterales; family Asteraceae; genus Ambrosia; species Ambrosia trifida. The sequence continues at coordinate 138,847,246 of CM054123.1, forward strand.
CACTCGTCGGCTTGGAGGGCCGGGCGGGTGCATATTGTCTCGAACAGGTACATTGGTATCATGCTGAACATACAGGCTGCTTAAACATGCTGAACATTGCTAAACGTGTCTAGTAATGGTTTCCAATCGTAGTAGTAATAAAATATACGCCTAGCTAGCGTACTTGGTAGCATTGATATAGTATGGACATGGTAACCCTTGGTAACTCTTTTTGAACAAACCTGTGAACTCACCAGCATTATATGTTGACGTCTTTTGGCATGTTTTTCTCAGGTCGCTAAGGTAGCAACAACTGGATCTAGGCGCACGAGTCGGCACGGGCGTCTAGGGTTTAGAGCATGGTCTTCATTAAACATTTGAACTATGTCTTTTGGGTTGTAAACATTTAAAGCTTCCGCTACAGTTTATGCTTTTATAATTATATCCTTTGGGTTTTGTGTTATGCATATAGTGTTGTTTATTGTGACCGTTGACTTGAATTCTGGTTTGTCATGCGCCTCGCGGTAAAACCCCGCAAGTGGAATTTGAGGGTGTGACAGATTGGTATCAGAGCCAATGGTTATAGTGAACTAGGACTGCATTTAGAGTCTAGTCTATAGCCGAGTCGCACACACTAGACGGTCACATACTTGTGTCGGTTTGGAACATGTACTAACTTTGTCGGGGTGTCGTTACATTATCATCACACTTCTCTGTTACATCATCCGTTTTTATTTGGGTTCTTACCTACTCTTGTCTTCTTCTTCTGGATTGAAGGAAGAGGGGGTTGATTTGTTGGTTCTTGCACACACATGCCTTCTTACACTTGCACCTATTGCCACATAGGCGACAATGTTTGGTGACTAGGGTCTAGATTAGGGGCACATCTGGAGGACCATGTAGAGCAGTTTATCATTTCGGGTGCACACGAAATAATAAACTGGGATGCATGAAAATCCCGATGGACTTCGAGTTTGGATGTATAGTCCTGAATTTGTCCCTAGGTTAACTCTTGAAAAATTTCTAGTGGTTGACACTGGAAGTGAATCTGAATCTCTCGATTTCTTGGTTTGTTAGATCATGTCTGGTGCTCGTGGTGGTGGACGTCGTGGTGGTGGTCGTGGCGGCGGTGGTCGTGCCGGAGGCGGTGGTCGTGGGAACATCAACATGACCCAAGCTGAGCTGAACAACTTGCTCCAGCAGCAAGTGAATATGGCTATGGCTAATTTCCAGGCCGGGATTAATGCCATGGGTGGTGTTGGTGCCAATCCACCCCCACCTCAGTGCTCTTATAAGAAGTTTAGGGACTGTCAGCCCCATAACTTCGCTGGAACTGAGGGAGCGGTGGGACTGCTCCGATGGCTAGAGAAGGTGGAATCTGTGTTTGTCATGTGTAACTGTCCTGCTGGGGACCGAGTGAAGTATGCTACTGCGACATTTGAGGGGCCTGCATTGTCGTGGTGGAATGCTACTACTCAGAATATGGGACTGGGAGAGGCTATTGCTATGCCTTGGGCGGAGTTTGTGCAGCTTTTGAGAGGTGAGTACTGTCCGAGGGAGGAGATACAGAAGTTGGAGCATGAGGTCTGGAGTTACAAGATGGTTGGGTCGGAGATTGAGGAATATACTGTGAGGAGGAACGAGCTGGCGGTGTTGTGTCCTGACTTACACACACCCGAGTACAGGAGGATCGAGCACTATGTGTCTGGACTAGTGCCCGAGATTGCTGGGTTGGTAGCTGCTGGGAATCTTCCCACTATTGCTGAAGTTGTCCGATCAGCTCATCGGATGACTAACCTGAAGGTGGCGGAAGGCGTTTTGCCACCCAAGGGCACTACTGTGAAGGCTGCTGAGGGGAACAAGAGGAAGTGGGAGAGTGTGGGGAAGAGTGTGGTGCCAGCTCAGCCGGCGAAGAAGTTTGATACGTCTGGGTCTTCTTCTGGGGCGAAGACGGGTGGGTATGTTGGGAAGCATCCCAAGTGCAACAAGTGTGGTTTCCATCATTCGGGGAGTTGTGACAGGGCTCGTTGTCATCGGTGCCATCAGTTGGGGCACCATGCTAAGGATTGCAAGGTGGCGCTCACCCCAACTCAGACTCCTGCGGCTACTCCTGCTCCTGCTGCTCAGGGGACTCAGGGGAGGCAGGGGTGTTATAACTGTGGTGACACGGGGCATTTCAAGCGTGATTGTCCCAAGCTGAAGCAGGGCGATAATGGGAGGGGCGGAAACGGTAGCGGTAACGGGAATGGCGGCGGAGGCAGGACTGCGCGTGCTTTCGTCATTGGGTCTGCGGAGGCTAGGCAGGATCCAGACACAGTTACCGGTACGTTCCTTCTCAACAATCGCTATGTTTCTGTTTTATTTGATTCTGGTGCCGATAAGAGCTTCGTATCTGTGGATGTTAGTCAGTTGCTAGATATAGTACCCACACCTTTAGAGGCTAAGTACTTGATAGAATTGGCTAATGGTAAGAACATCGAGGCGACTCATATCCTTAGGGAGTGTCACTTGGAACTGTCGGGTCTGTCATTCCCCATTGACCTTATGCCTGTACCTCTGGGTAGTTTTGATGTCGTGGTTGGCATGGATTGGTTATCATTATATCACGCGGAGATCGTTTGTTTTGACAAGGTTATTCGGATCCCTCTCCCCGATGGAGAGATTCTTTCGGTTCATGGCGAGAAAAGCGGTGCCCCGCTGAGTATCATTTCCAGCATGAAAGCCCGTAAGTATCTTCGGAAGGGCTGTTCGGCCATTCTGGCACTTGTTAACGTTTCTACTGACGATGAGAAGAAGATCGAGGATATCCCGGTGGTTCGTGACTTTCATGATGTGTTTCCTGATGATTTGCCTGGTCTTCCTCCCCATCGTCAGGTTGAGTTTGGTATTGATCTTGCTCCGGGCGCAGCTCCTATTGCCCGAGCTCCGTATCGTCTTGCACCTCCCGAGATGCAGGAGTTATCCAGCCAGTTACAGGAACTCTTGGAAAAGGGTTTCATTCGACCGAGCTCGTCCCCGTGGGGAGCTCCTATTTTGTTTGTGAAGAAGAAGGACGGGAGCCTTCGTATGTGTATTGATTACCGTGAGCTGAACAAAGTGACCATCAAAAATCGTTATCCTCTTCCTCGCATTGATGATCTCTTTGACCAGCTTCAGGGCTCCAGCTATTATTCGAAGATTGATTTGCGGTCCGGTTATCACCAGTTGCGCGTCAGGGAAGCTGACATCCAGAAGACTGCTTTTCGCACTCGCTATGGCCATTTTGAGTTCTTGGTCATGCCTTTCGGTCTCACTAACGCACCGGCGGTGTTCATGGATTTGATGAACCGCGTTTGTAAACCGTACCTGGATAAGTTCGTCATCGTGTTCATTGATGACATTCTGATTTATTCCAAGAACAAGGCGGATCATGAGGAACATCTGCGGATGGTCTTGGAACTTTTGAGACGGGAGCAGCTGTATGCTAAGTTCTCAAAGTGCGATTTTTGGTTACGTGAAGTTCATTTCCTAGGGCATGTGGTGAATGAACTGGGAATTCATGTCGATCCGGCTAAGATCGAAGCTATTAAAGACTGGGAAGCACCAAAGACGCCATCTGAGGTGCGGCAATTCCTGGGTCTTGCAGGTTACTATCGGCGTTTTATCGAGGGATTTTCGAAGATCGCTCAACCCCTCACTGCTCTCACCCAGAAGGACCGAAAGTTCGACTGGAATGAACCACAGGAATCAGCATTTCAGATGCTGAAGCTTAAACTTTGTTCTGCACCTATCTTATCCCTTCCTGAGGGTACGGATGATTTCGTTGTGTACTGTGATGCTTCCATTCGGGGTCTTGGTTGCGTGTTGATGTAGCGCGGGAAGGTTATTGCTTATGCTTCTCGTCAACTCAAAGTTCATGAGAAGAATTACACTACTCATGACTTAGAACTGGGTGCAGTGGTCTTTGCGTTGAAAATCTGGAGACATTACTTGTACGGTACCAAGTGTGAAGTTTACACCGATCACAAGAGTCTCCAGCATATTTTCGACCAGAAGGTGTTAAACATGCGGCAGCGTCGTTGGGTTGAACTCTTGAACGACTACGACTGTGCGATTAAGTACCATCCTGGCAAGGCAAACGTTGTGGCGGATGCCTTGAGCAGGAAAGAGTCGGCGAAGCCTCGGCGTGTCCGAGCCTTGCAGCTTACAATTCATTCCTCCTTACCTGACCGGATCCGTTCGGCTCAGGTGGATGCCTTGAAGGAGGAAAACCTTAAGGCCGAAACGATGCACAGTGCGGACAAACACCTTGAGCTTAGGTCTGATGGCCTACACTACTTCGCTGGGCGTGTTTGGGTTCCTTTACTCGGGGGATTACGGGAGCTTGTCTTGGACGAGGCTCACAAATCCCGGTATTCTATTCATCCAGGCTCCGATAAGATGTATCAGGATCTGAAGATACTTTATTGGTGGCCGAACATGAAGGCTGATATAGCCTCCTATGTGAGCAAATGCTTGACCTGTGCTAAGGTCAAGGTGGAGTATCAGAAGCCGTCTGGTCTCCTACAGCAACCTGAGATTCCAGAATGGAAGTGGGAGCGGATCACGATGGATTTCGTCACCAAACTACCGAGATCACCAAGTGGCTGCGACATGATTTGGGTGATCGTCGACCGGTTGACGAAATCGGCACACTTCATACCTATTAAGGAAACGGATGGACTCGAGCGGTTGGCTCGGCTCTACCTTAAGGAGGTGGTTTCTCGGCACGGGGTGCCTGTTTCTATCATTTCTGATCGTGATTCCCGCTTTGCTTCGCGTTTCTGGAAGGCTCTGCACAAGGCTTTGGGTACTCAGTTGGATATGAGTACGGCTTATCATCCGCAAACTGATGGACAGAGTGAGCGGACGATTCAAACCTTGGAAGACATGCTTCGGGCATGTGTTATCGATTTTGGCAAAAGTTGGGAGATCCACCTACCGTTAGTGGAGTTCTCCTACAACAACAGCTATCACTCTAGCATCAAGGCAGCTCCGTTCGAGGCTCTTTACGGACGGAAATGCCGATCACCACTTTGTTGGGCCGAGGTGGGCGAGAGCCAGCTCACTGGTCCGGAACTCGTGTACGAAACTTCGGAGAAAATCGTACAGATCCGTCAACGTTTGGCTGCGGCACGAGATCGTCAGAAGAGCTATGCCGATCGCCGTCGAAAACCTTTGGAGTTCCAGGTTGGGGACAAGGTACTTCTGAAAGTTTCACCATGGAAGGGCGTCATACGCTTTGGAAAGCGTGGCAAGCTTAACCCTCGTTATGTCGGACCGTTCGCAATTCTGGATCGGATTGGACCGGTGGCATATAGACTTGACTTACCGGCGGAATGAATCTCGGGTCGAGATTCCTTTCAACGTGGGGATGATGTGACATCCGGTAAGTTTCTTTTGTTCGGTTCTTTTCGTTTCTTTCTTTTTGGGCTTTGCGCAATTTTCGGGACGAAAATTCTTTCAACGTGGGGATGATGTGACACCCGGCATGTTCGGCTTAAACATATTAGTAACATCTAAGTCTACCTTAGCGAGAAACGTTTATAAACAAACTTAACCGGGTTAGTTGAGTTGGGTCAAGTTAGGATTGTCCCGGGTACAATGATCTGGAGGATCATTGGGAGTCGTTTTGGTAATACACTAGTACCGGGTTCCGTTGTTGGTGACATTACATGAACTAATTAAGTATATGTGTAGATTATGGGTTGTGTGGTGGTTTATATACATAGACGTGTTTAAATGATGTGTAAATGATTATCTGTGCTTTAATGTGTTAAATATAGACTAAGGATGCATGCTTATGTGTTAAGATGTGTTAGAATGCGTTAAACACGACAAACTGGAAAACTAGTTAAGAAGGGGCTCTGGTTCGACCACTTCGAGTGGTCGAAGGAGAGGAAAATTGTCTGGTTCGACCCATGCAAGTGGGCGAACCAGGGAAGTGGAGTTGAAGAATTCCCTTCGACCTGGACAAGTCTCATTCGACCCTGTGAAAGGGGCGAAGGAGACCACCTTCGACCAATCAATTGGTGCGAAGGAGGATCAGTATAAATACCAACCTTAGTCATTTTTCATCATTTCACAAACCCTAACCGTCCCAAAACGCTCTCAAACGATCTTAAACACTAAGGAAGGAGTTTTTGCTCTTCTTTTTCATAATCTAACCTACCTACAACATCTAAACAAGAATCCAAGGTGTGTTCATAAACCTAAATCTTTTAGAAGCATTTTTATTCGTTTTCATCTAACCTTAATTGTCCAGATCTGTTCTAAGGGTGTTTTTATGATTAAAAACCTTTTAAACATCTTTCTAAAACAAAACCCTATCATTTAACATGAGCTTTCATAATAAATAACATGTGTTAATTGAGTATTATGTGGTGTAATGTGTTATTCAATGCTTTGCTGCTTTATCTATGTTAGAGACATGATGTAGGATTGCTTTTAATGCTGATTGATTGTTGTTTAGGGTTAGAATCGATTGGATAATGATATTAGGTGTAAATTGGGGATTTTGACGAATCTAGACGTAACATGTGGTGTTTATAATCAATAGAACCCATAGGGATGATCGGATGATCGACAAACTGAGTATTATAAGTCAAACATGAGTCGATTTCAAAAGTTTCCAAATTGGGTAAAAGATTTCATGCATGAAAGTGACGTTCCCATAATTTTTGCCATTTTGGGAAAGGGCTGAAACGGATATGGTTGGGACAAAATCAGTGGGGTTTTGTTAGGATACATAAATCATGGTTTGACTGCTGTGATTGGTGATGTTTCGAGTCGTTTTGAATGTGTTTTAAGCGTTTTTAGGCAAAATAGAACAACAGGGGCGAACCTGGCCTCCTTCGACCAGTCGAAGGTGCGAAGGAGGAATCCCAAGGGTCGAACAGGCTTTTCAGTGGGCGAACGTGGCCAAAACGTGCGAAGGAAGCATCGAACGGTCGAACGAGAGGTTAAAACGGGCGAAAGAGAGTAAAAAGGTGCGAAGGAGGCCTTAAACTGACTGGTTCGACCGTTCTGATGCAGAAATGAGATTTTTGATATAAACTAAGTGTTTTATGCTTGAAACCTGCGTGTAATCTAAGTGTACTTGATTAGTTAGGGTAATGGGTCACCAACGGGATGTCGGGTCGGTCTAGTGTGTCGGTTAAACATTTAAACACGTTTTAAAAACATACTCGGTTATGGATCTGGACAATCGGGGGCTAGATAACCTTATGGTTATTAGTCGGAACACTTTTGTGTACATTTTGATAGATCTCCGGTAGAGGGATTATCAAGGGCTAAACATCTTTACTATATTTTGAAGAACGCTATCTAAGGTGGAGTTCCCGGCCCCACTTTTACTGCTTTAACTTTTGGGGGAGAAAACATGCGCTAAAAGTTTTGGTAACATATGTCATAA